>VDFB02302052.1:0-46392 GCA_007258455.2 Sequoia sempervirens | reverse complement strand
ATATAGCTAGAGGGATGAGTTGATGTTGCAGCCAATAGAGACAAACCCCAATAGGTGTCTTCGTTAGATACACTACAAGCCAATCTAGGATTTGATTAGATCACAAAAATCTTCGCTAGTAAGAAATGAGTTATTTCATTAATGGCTCTGGATGTTGCAGAAGATTTGTGAAGATATGTTGTCAGAGAAGGATCAAATCTCATTATAGCCTGACAAAAATATGATCTGATCAACTACGAGGCAAATGATGTCACCCCAAAAGACCAACCCTGAAGACATGAGACCTACTGCACTTTCTAACAAACTCTGCTAAAGGAATGATGCACTCGTGGGTGAAATAACTCATCCGAAAAAATGTATGATGTGGTACACTAGTGGAAAATCCCAAAATTTGTGAGAGCAACTTGGAGAAGATCCCCACTATATACCACCACATGTCCCACTTCGAGCCCAGAAGGAAAGTGTTATAAGGAAAAGTTGTGCAACCACTATATTGCGCATGGCACGCCTTTTGCGAAAGTAATCTTAGCCTTTGGGGCGTAGTGCCATAAAAATGCGAAAAAGAAGTAAGATTCAAAAAGGAAGACTGCAGGGGCTGAAAACCAAAAGTAAATCACTTAAAGCAAAAAATGCTCCACAATAAAGAATGGGGAAGGTTTTCAAAGATTCAAAGCAAGACAATGTTTCTTCCAACACTTAAGGAGGTTTGACCAATAACTAAAGGTAGTTTTAATCCTTTAATTTCCACTAGCCATGTCTCATGTATTCTCTATTTTAGTTAGGTTTGGAGAGGAGAACACAAGTTTAGAAAAATACCATGATATAGTAGGAACCGAATGGTAAAAAAAGGATAATTTATCAACTATTAAGATTTTGTAACTCAATTTTCTAAGAAATAACGTTGTAGTAAGCATGTATGTAGCTATACAACACCTTTTTTATAAATGAAATCAAGCATGTTCTTTGGATTTTCTGAAATTTGTGTTTTATGTAAAATCATGAAGTGATCGATATGGTTTTGTGATGTTTTAATAAGTCCTCAATTTCATGTTTCACTTCAATACACCTTTATGCATAAGCATGCATATTTTATGTAGGTTATAAGTTATGTTATCTATTTATACAACTTTTAACTATGAAAAACATGTGATTTCCTCTTGAGACTATTGGATATCAACTTTCCTATAAAGCACTAATGCATAAATATGACATAAGACCAAATTTGTGCGTAAGTTTATCTTGTTCATTAAAAAAATTGTGTGTGTTAAGCAATAGTACATATCACAAACATTTGGTGCTATCACCTTTTAGTCATAGGTTTCATTTTATGTTTCCTTTCACCCCTTTTCTTAGCATGTAGCAATAAGGTAGGTTAGATTAGGTGATGTTAGAAAGAGAACCAACTCTTTAACTAGAGGTTTGGCCTCAAATGGTAGGGTCCCACACCTTGAGGCCATCTCAATGTTTCATTGAATGGTTGAATTAAGTTCAATAAGGGTGCATGTTCAGGTTGATAATAGTTTTGGCATGCTTGGTGGGGCTGGTTCAATGATCCAAACATCATCCATTGAAGAATTTTGGTGTGTTCCTCAATGAATTTTTCCATACAAGGAAGATATCCTCAACACCACATGGCGACTCTAAGTTTAAATCTATTGGTTCGAGAAGCTTAAGCGCTAGTATGTTTAGTTTACAAATAAAAAATCTCATTGCTCTCTTTTTTAGAAGCATTTTTGAATAAATTTCTAGCTTGTGTGGATGCTTTAGCATGTCAAAATTTTATGGAGATGTCTTTTCCCCTCCCTTTTATGAAAAAATAGCTTATGTGCCTCCTTATTAGTCATGTCAAACTAAAAACACTATCCCAAATAGCTTGGTTTCAAGAAACTATCAACATTTTCCTAATTCTTGCAATCCTCCCATCTTGGTTGAACCCTGTGGACAACCTTCTTATGCGTACAATCAGCCTTGTGAAAGTCATTTTGCTCCAAATCAACATTGTTACTTTCCTATTCAGCCCTAAAATGCTAACAGTATAGAGATTGGTAACCTGAGCATTAAAAACATATTGTTGGAATTCAAGAAGAAACTGATTGAAATTGAGAGAGAAAGGGAATTTACCTTGCAACAAGAAGAGTTTTCTTTTCAAACTTACTACCATCTGTAGGAGGTGGGAGAAAAAAAGAGACATGAAGAAGAATACTTGTTTAAACAAATTTTGGCTGAGGGGCAGCTAAGCCAAGTGCTTTCTCAAGCACCTAAATACAAGGTTCAGTCAAATTTATTTGTGCCAATTTTTAAGAAAGAGGAGTCATTTCAACCTTTAAGTCAACTTCCTCTTTCAATACAAAAGCCTAGACATGCATAAAATCAATCCATTATTCCTCATGAACAACTCCCTCAAAAATTCATTCATTTGTAAGAAACCCAACAAACCCATCAAATTCCCTTACCTTCTAAATATTCTTGTCCTATCACCATTCGTCATTGTAAAGATGGGCCCATTGTCTACCAAGATAGCTAGTTTAGTGAACAAGAAGAGGAGGTTTTGGGGGAAGAACAAGGAGAGTTTTATGTTGTTGGTACACTTGCACATGAGGTGAAAGAGGAAAAATCTGACTTGTTGCAAGAGGTTGATGAGTGTGATCAGCTAGGATAGTAGGTTGAAGAGCATGGTTTTTTGGGACAACAAGATAAAAGGAAAGAAGGTGATGTAAATGAAGTTTTGATATTATTATTTGATGAACTTCCTTGCTTTGTTGATGAGAATGAAGAGAGTATGCCAATTCCAATATCATCACAAGTCTTGGAACAAATAGAAGATAAAAATGAGCATGAAAAGATGTTGGTTTGTGAGGAGATAAATGAGGATAGCTTTGTTTTGAAAGATAGAGATAAAGTTGACACACACAAGGAGGAATCCTATGAGGTCAAAATCAGTCCTCTTATACATAAAAGCAAGGAAGAGGTTGAAGATATTTTTTGGGATGATTTGGAGGTTTTTTTTTCAAGGTTAGATGACAAGTGAACACATTTAGAAGAGAAAAATAATGAACAACAAGATTATAAGGCAAAAATATCTATGTTTTTTCCAAAAAAGTCACAAGAAATGGTCTTCACATGTAAATAGGATGATGATGAAGCATTGCATAAACATAAGACCAACAAGGAGAACTCAAATTTTAGCCTTTCAAGAGGATTTCCTATCAAACATATAATCAAAATGGAAGCCAACAAAACACCACAAGTAATGCTTGCACCCAAGCATGAAGTTGTAGCTAAACAAGAATACATTTAGCCCACTTATGCATTTCAAACCAACAACATGTATGGTCAAATTCAAAGGGTGAGTGAGTATGTTTTTATTCTTCAAGAAGCATTACAACTATTCATTGACTATAAATTTTTGTTTCACCTCCTCTTGGCTATCCATAAGCATGAAAACCATTGCAAACTAATGAGAAATGGAAGCTACTTCAAAGAACTAGTCAATGGTTTTTTTTGAGCAAGTCTTGTTGTTGGTTAGTGTAGGTTAGAATAGATTTTCATTCAAGTTAATAAGTGTTTATGCACATTGTTAGTTTGTCTTTTCTCCAAGTGTTGAAACATAGTTAGTTATTCTTGAAGGTGTTATCAATTGGTTGCCAAGTCTAGTATTCAATTTGTTTTAGGTCTCCCTTGACTCCTATGCCCAATGGATATGCAAGGCTACTAGTCTTATGAGTTTGAGGAAGAAAAACATCTACGGAGGTCGTCAAAAGTGTTATCCTATTTTTTCCCTTCACCAAAATAGATAAAGATATCCTTTATCCTTGAAAATGTCTTCAAATTTGAAAAAGGTTCTCAAAAGGCATATTATTATTTTTTAAATCCTATAGGCTACATGGAAATAAATTTTTTTTGTGTCAAGTCTCAAAACCAAAGTATGGTTAAGTTGAACTCTTCGAGTTACAATTTAGGGTTTGGGATAACATGTTATAGATCTCCACTTCCATGTTGTAGAGTCCTTTTCAAGTAGGTGGATGTGTGCATGAAAGGATTCCTTAGTTGTTGAAGTAGGGTATGTGAAGAAAACTATCATTTTTCTCATAGATCAGCGTATTCATTTTCTCATGCATTATATTTGTAAAAGGACACCTGTAGATTCTCATTTAAGGAGAGGTACCACCAAGTCGAGGTCTATATATGGTGTCATCAAGATCCACCATTAAAGTCTCATTAGAGATGATGAAATGGGACTTAGAAAATTTATACAAAGTATCTTTCTTTGGCATATCTTACAAAAGAGGATGTGACTTTTCCTCATTTTGTTATGGAACCACTTTCTACATTGTGTAAATGAGAGTGATGATTTTACAAGATTGGACACACTGTCAATTTGATGTTCACACTTGTCTTGCTGCTAATCTAGATTTTACCTTTGGATTTTCCTTTGATTTCGCATGTAAGAGTAGTTGTACCTCTGCAGACCTTGATCATACCATTAAATACAACAATTTGGAGAATCACTATTGGTTAATAGTAGGAATCCAGAGTCCAACAAATTTGAGCAATTTAACACTAGTCAAGTATATCAGAGACAAGATTCAAATGTGAACTAGAATGAAGTAATAATAAATGAGATTTAAGATGAGAAGCCTAAGGAAATTGATCTTATGCTAGAATGGGAGAGGCAGAAAAGGATGGCCCAATTGTCTAGGTGTGTTCGTTGTATGCTGCCATAAAAGAAGCTAGAGAAATTTAAACCATGGAGGAGTGTGCTAAGATATTATCCTAGTTTAATAGAGAGACAAGCTCCATGCAATGAGATGTAGCTTCATTCCAAATGCTTAAGGATGTTGATATCATGAATGCAGATGCAAGAATGCTTTTGGTAGACTCAAGGTTGAAGTCATGCCCCAACATATGGCACAAGTGCATTATCCAACACTATTGGTACTCAAGCAGATCACCATCATCTAATGTTACCACAATATCCTCTAAGTCTCCTGCTAGTTTTGATACTAAGAACTATTTTTTGAGTAGATGATTAGTTATTAGAGATATCATTGGGAATGTAAGAGAAGATGAGAAGATGCAACGAGGTTATATGTAAAGGATTTTAACATTTTCCATAGTTTGTTGATGATTCTTAGCAGGATGGCCTCTTAATCCTTACTACTAGACTAGAGTTAGATGAAGGGGTCCAAAATTACTTGGTTAAGCAAAGGGGTTTGCCATATGTAGAAGCCGCATGGGAGAAAGATGCATACATTAATTTTTCTCAAGATGTAATTGATGGGTATAAGGCATGTGAAGCTACAATTTCATTTGCAAAGAAAGATGGTTGATGCTAGTAGTAAAAAAATTGAAGTTATGCTTTGAGACTATAAAATACAATAATGAAACTTTTGGGTGTAGGGTTTTATAGAAGACTATCATGAACTAAGTTCTTAAGCTTGCAATAATGAAATCCTAAAATCCATAGAAAATTCTATGGCTGGTGTGGTGTTTATTTATGATTACAATGGATCTAGAATGGGCTCCAAAAGCAGTAGTATCAAGATGTCAGAAGTTCTACTTCCAAAAGTTCAAGGATGTGGATATGTTTAATATGGTTAAGAATATTGCAGAAGGAGAAAGGATTAATTTTGATGAGAAGAAATTGAATTTAATCATTGAAAGAGCAGAAGACATGGTGGGTCTTGGGCATGAAGTCTCAATTATTGATGTAAACAATCTAGATTAAATGCAACAAGATGAAAGGGAGAACATTCGAGACTCCAATACGAATGAAGAATTAATAAATGACAATTAAGTCTTTGATAAATAACTGGCAATAGTCAAGTTGGGTATAGTAGCTGTGAAGATCAAGGCACTATCAAACATGAAGGCAAGGACATTTTATGGATGTTGAAAATGGTGGTCTTGACTTTGGAGGTTTCTCTTTTCCATATTTTTCTAGCATTGGTGAGATGGTGGGCACAAAGTTAGAGTCTGGAAAATCTCTTTGGTCAACCCAAGGGGAATATGACACTTTGTGAGGACAAGAATGACTATAGAAATGATGTTGTTGAATGTGATGATATTTTGGAATTAATGAGTCACAAGAGAAATGATATTTTGAAATTAATGAGTCACAAGAGTGTTGATGTTAAATTATCTTTACAATGAATTCCTTGACTAAGGAATCCCTCATTAAAACCCATCATTTTCTAAAATTTTATATTCTTTCAAGAATCCTGGATGAAATTTTCTTTTGAAAAGGACTTCATATGTTAAAGAATCTGAAAACTTTCCCTTGAAAAATGAGTACTTTTTCTAAATTGAAAGAGTCTAAAAAATTCTCTTTGAGAAGGAGCATTATTTCCAATGGATTCTGTGATGAAAGGACCTTTCCAAAGGATTCCTTGATAACAAAATAATTTATGGAAAATGTGATGTTTTTCAATTAGAATGTTCCTTTGAATGGACCCTTAATGTCTTGAAGGGTTCCCAAAGGCATCCCTTTTGAAAAAATCTCCTTCAATTGCATTCTCTGGTGTTTTATAAAATAATTGAGTGCCTTGTATTTTAATATTTGATGTTGCTATGTCTAACATCGTATATCCTCGCATTGAGCTTAGGGGCAACCTAACTAGGAGTATCTTTTCTCTATCATGCAACATAGTTTGCAAAAGTTGCAGCCTTACCTAACTAGTGTATCTGATCAGGATGTATTTTATCATGTCAACTTGTGTGTGTTATATTTTTTCACCTAACACATTTTGTGTGTAGCCTTATATTTTTTTGGTGAGATTGTAGCATTATTTGTAGGATCAAGAACCTATGGAGCTTCCTTTGTTTTTCATAGCATTGTGAGACCAAGAACCTATGGATCCATCTCTCTCTCTTTCATGTCCAAGTGTGCTAGATGGAAGATCTACATCCTTAATGCTAATCACATATTCTCTTAAACCTATTTCTACTTTAGCTCATATCCACACTAGCACATATGCTCACTAAAGTGGGGGAAAAATGTAATGGCATGAATTTTCACCCTTGGAAAATTCCATATTTATTTTACATTTACTTTAGAAACTTTAAGTTTGTTGATGCAATCCTCACCATCATCATCTTTTCCATCTGTGTGGCCTTTTCTTTTTTCATCAGTGGAGGAATATCTATCACAGACACATGCATGTTGTGTAGACATCCACACACTGCACTAGCATCTTGACAAGATTCCTACCCCTACAATCTATAAAATTGTTACGCCTTCAGTTGGCTACAAAGGTAACATCTTTTGTGCTTCCTTGATCAACTAGAATAAACCTCTTACCTCCATTTCATGCATTCAAACTCTAATTCTTGGACTTATTCATTATTTATTCAATATCTCTTCATTATTTGATGCTCTACACACTCGATTGTTGATTCTTCACCATTTCTCTTGATGCTACAAGATTTTCTCTTGGATTCAACAACACATTCTTATTGCAACACCATTACCATTGTGGTATTTCCAAGCTTCATATTCTCTACGTGGTGGTATCACTCTCTTCTTTCTACTATTGGCCTTGAGTGCTCATAATTGGGAAGGTAATATTGTATCTTGTTATTTTGGTTGCATCGTTGTACTTTTAGAGTAGCATTCTATTCGTTTATGCTCCATAATTGGTTGCATCATTTCCTTTCTATTCTTTATCATTTTCTCTATCTTGTGAAATTTTTGCTTTCCATGGAGGTGAGAACACTAAAATGTGGGTCTGACTGAGGCAGACCTCAAAACATAGCCCCAACATTTTCATGTTCTTTTGTGTAGGTGTAGGCTTATTACTTGGAATCGGCTAGAAGACTAGATTGCATGTGAAAGGTACATTTTCTAACTATTCTCTATCATTTTTTTATATTAGAATAGCTAAAAGTATTCTTCTTATTGTACCTTTTTTTTTCTTTCTATACTCTTTCTGTAAACTATGAAAACTTTGTTAGTCAGGTCATTAGTAGGCCCTATATGTCTTTTATCTTTTCTCTAGACCTTTGTCTATACAGGACGTGAGTGCATCCATGAGACACTAGCGCTCCTTGCCCTTCCTTTTCAACCTCTATCCCAACTCATTAAATTATCCAAGGTAGTTTAAGGAAGTTTGTTCCTTGGGACTCTCCCATGACCTAGAGTCTTAGGGTGATGAATCCCCCATACTCTACATATACATACTTTTGTTATTCAGTAAAATAACTTGAAATTTGATTTTTGAAAACTTTGATTCATGAAGTAATATAGAAACCTCTTCTAGCTAAAAATATTTTAATTCATGTTCCAAGTAGCACTATCTTATATTGTTAATGATTTTTTGAGTAAGAAAATTTAAGTCATTATCAAGCTAGACATTCAATAGAGTGATTGGGGCATATGGTAGATATAAGTAGCTCATATTTCAAATAAGTTTATGTTTTCATAGTTATGATCTTAATTTTTATAACCTATAGGTTTAATATATTTGACATTATTTCTATTACCTATGATATTTATGCTATATTTTTTTTTTTTTTATTAGATTAAAATTAGAAGGGCCCATACACATTACAAAATGGCCATAGAGGCAAAGCAAGGGGCTCACAAGAAGTGAAACACCAAGAATTCATAAATAAAAGAGACAACAGCTAATAGACCAACAAAGAAACAAAAAGAGTACACAAAACAAAAATAGTAAGGGGACAAACCAACTACTAGTCTCCTAGAAGCTTGAGACCACTAATGGCCTACCACACCTGAGCTAGGACGTGGAATTTATAATCGAAGGGCAATGGTCCCTTTTGAGTCGCAAGAGAAAGGAATTAATGAGTCACAAGTCCCATGTCTGTAGACACTTCTTTGGCCATTAATTATGGAGGTAATTCATGGAGTACTTACAAGGGGGTACCAACCCATTAGGCCCTTCCTCATACTTTTTGCGCACCACTAGGAATTGGGCAGTTAGTAACATAGTACATTTCACAGATGCTCAACACCATCAATGGATGGTGAGAGGCAACACCTCTCAATTTTCCAAAGGAATAAATACAAAATTGCATGGAATAGCATGTTGTGCTTCTAGCTCCTTGAGATACTATGCATTGTGGCTTCAAAATCAACAGCATAAGGAATAGTAGAGATAAAAGCAACAAAATTATGACTATCAACATGCTTTTTGGGGTATTAATTGCTTTATGCTTCATAGTGTGTTTTTCATTCATCTTTATTAGAAAAGGAAATAAATGAAGAGCCTATCTTTCACCATTAGGGGACTTCAAAATAGTTACAAGAAATATGGAACCATGCTCCTATATTTATGCAAAAGTAGTTTAAAGATAAACCATTATTAACAAGGACATATGTAGTAGCATGTGACTATAATCCACCTATACAAGAGATGGAATAGAACTGTTCAAGGAGCGTATTTTTTCCTATGGAGTTGAGGAATTCGACCAAACATTATATTCTATGCCATGATAAAGAATGGGGAAGGTTTTCTAAGAGTCAAAGTAAACTAATATTTCTTCCAACACTTAAGGAGGTTTGAACAATAACTAAAGGTGGTTTTAAACCTTTAATTCTCACTAGCCATGTCTCCTATATTCTCTCTTTTAGTTAGGTTTGCAGAGGGGAGAGTGTGGTTTGGAAAAATAGCATGATATAGTACGAACCAAATGTAAAAGAAGGATAATTTATTAGCTATTAAGCTTTTGTAACTTAGCTTTCTAAAAAATAACTTTGTAGCAAGCTTGTACGCAACTATACAACACCTTTTTATAAATGAAATCAAGCATGTTCTTTGGCTTTTCTGAAATGTTTGTTTTGTGTGAAATCATGAAGTGATCAGTATGATTTTGTGATTTTTTGATAAGTCCTCAATTTCACATCTCACTTCAATACACCTTTATGCAGAAGCATGTATATTTTATGTAGGTTATAGGCTATGTTACCTGTTTATACAACTCTTGACTATGAAAAACATGTGATTTCCTCTTGAGAATGTTGGATATATCAACTTTCCTATAAAGCACTAATACATAAATATGACAAAAGATCAAAGTTGTGCATAAGTTTATCTTGTTCATTAAACAAATTGTGTGGGTTAAGTAGCAATACAGGTCACAAAAATTTGGTGCTATCACTTTTTAGTCATAAATTTCATTTTATGTTTCCTTTCACCCCTTTTCTTAGCATGAAACAATAGGGTAGGTTAGATTAGGTGAAGTTACCAAGAGAACCAAACCTATAATTGGAGGTTTGGCCTCAAATAGCAGAGTCCCACACTTGAGGCCATCTCAATGTTTCACTAGATGGTTGAATTAAGTTCAATAAGGGTGCACGTTCAGGTTGATAATAGGTACAATTAGGGTTGGGTTCAATAATGGTTTATTTATGGTTAGGTTGTAATTAAGCTTATGATTTAATTAGGATTAAGATTCACTTACCATTTAATTAGGGTTAGGATTTGGATTAGGATTTATTTTGGGTTGGAGAAGGGTTATGATTAGGGTTTAGGTTAAGGTTAGGGTTGCAGGATAAATCTTGGGGGTTACAATTAAGGTTAGGATTACATTTCAATTAGGGTTAAGATTAAATTAGGGTTAGGATTATTATTCAATTAGGGCTCAATTAGGGTTAGGGTTCAATTACGATTAGGGTGTAATTAGGCTTAAGGTTCAATTAGGATTTAGGGTTCAATTAGGGTTAAGGTTAAGGTTAGTCTCCAATTAGAGATACAGTTAGGGTTCAATTAGGGTAAAGGTTAGTATTAGTGTTAGTGTTAGGATTTCACTTGATATCAAATTAAGATTAATGTTGTCACCAAAATGAGTAATAGAAAATGTCATAAACTCAGTTTATGTAAAAGTGGAGTGATCATTTATGTTAACATACCATTCATTCACATCACTTTTCAATACTAAACAAGCAACTTCAAAATTATATCGTCATTCTCCATCTCATAATCATTTGTCAAGATCTAAAAATGTTGTCTATTAAATTAATTATAACATTAAAAAAATATATTATATTAAACTAATCACTATTAAGCTCCTATTGAATAAAGATTTAAAAACATATTAATTAATATGTTAAGAGCACGAGAGTGTATTATTCGTTTAACATATGCTCAATATACTGTAAATAGAGCATTTATCTTGACAAGGACAATACTATACTTGCTTTGCTTTATTCTACCTAGTCTTAATATCATTTAAAAAATACATATAAAATATAATATAATGTTTTGTTTTTATAAATTTTCCTATGCATCAACATTTTGTATCATTGTATTGGCATTAGTGATTCCAATTCTATGCTTGTCAGTTATTGAACGAGTCAAAATTCCAATTTAGATTAAGCAAGGAAATTTTGAAGGAATTGATAATTTATTTAAGTATTTTGTAAGCTTCGAAAAATGTAATTTTATGTATCTTTAGAAATGGCCAATATTTTTTTGAAAAATTATCAATAATGTCCTCGTTTACCAATTTAAAAAAGAAAATAGAATAGAATTTTATAGCATGAAGAAAACCTAGTTCGGACCATAGAGGATTAATAGAGAAAGAGGCTAGCAACACTTCTAAGGTAACTAGTTTACAATAATTGGTATGAATGAATGAATGGAATATTTTAATGATGTCCATGAGACTAAACAATCTATGGGACCGAGACAAACAAACTTAATTTATCTTCATTCTCTTTTCTAAGTCGGATCTCTTGCTATTAATTTCGACTAAAAGGCTAGTTGTCTAGTTAATATTATCTTCCTCAAACAATTGGTGCATATTGTCAACTTTCAAACTATTTTTTTGTTGCTCATACAACTATCCTTATAAGTTGTGCATTCCATGATGAAGTGCCATTTCATTTCCATTGCCCCCTTGTTGCAGAAAATACAAGTTTTTTCTTCCAAAGTTTCTTTGGGTATCTTCCACCTACCACTCTCACACCTAAGGTGATGTGATCCTATCTTCAATTGTGCAACTAACAACCTCACTTTCCCTTTAATAGTTACACCTAAATAATTTTTTTTCCAGGATCCTTTGATGGGTTAATCTCTTTGATGTAGTATTCTTTTTTTCACCCAATATGATTTGTCCACATGGCAGTTCTAAATTTTTCAATCACATAGCTTTTTATTTCACTATTGGTGCTAGGAAACTCTTGCAAATTGATGTCCCACTTGTTCATCCATTGTTGTTCTGCTTCATCCAAGTTTTCTTTGTAGTATCTAGTGTCTCCTCCATAACCGTTTTGGGCCAATGGTGGTTATCCATGTTTTCAACCTTCTTTAAATAACTTATCAACCGGGTTAATGATGATGCTTCCAATGGAAAAGTCCCTACTTTAGCTAAAAGAGTTTCATATGGGACTGTGGTTTTAACTTTGAAATTGCTTGTTATTAGATGTTTTTGGATTATTTTTAGCTATCTCCAACTACACTTTGACATACTACTTCCCCACACTTCACACCCATAAAGTACAACCAGAGTGACTAGAAAACCAAAAAGTGTTTTCTTGGTTTTCCAATCCTAAAGTTTACATTTTCTACACCTAT
The DNA here is from genome assembly GCA_007258455.2 of Sequoia sempervirens. Taxonomy (NCBI): domain Eukaryota; kingdom Viridiplantae; phylum Streptophyta; class Pinopsida; order Cupressales; family Cupressaceae; genus Sequoia; species Sequoia sempervirens. The sequence continues at coordinate 33,856 of VDFB02302052.1, read as the reverse complement.
TTTGTAGTAGGAAAGAGGATTTCCAACCTCCTTGTATCCTTTTCATTCAACAAGTCTCCCAACTGAGCTTATAGTGAAATTCAAACCCAAGATACTTGAATTATTTCACTATATCAAGTGGAATACATTCAAAAAGAAAGGTATTCTACTTATCTTTTTTATTCAATGAGAAAATCATGATTTTGGTCTTAGTGATATTCAATTGCATCCCAAACTCCTAACAAAAGTGTTCTATAGATTTCATATGTTCTCTTAACCCATGAGCTATTTTTGAAATTAGGATAAGATCATCAACATATAAAAGTAGTTTCACCACATAACCTACCAATTGAATACCATCCCCATCTGCCTTGCTTAACCAAGCTTCCAACTTATCAATGTATAGCCCAAAAAGTGTGGGAGATAGAGGGCAACCTTGTTTAATTCCAATGTCACTACCAAAACACTTTTCCATACCTTCACTTGTTCTTATTTTAGCTCTAAACTTCAAATACAACCTGTGAACACCTGATCTATACACATTTGGGATGCCTAATTCCTCCATTCTATTCCATAGTTTGTCTCTAGGTACCGTGTCGAAAGCTTTCTTAAAGTCTACAAAACAACAATAAGCTTCCTCACCTTGGGTTTCCCAATTTTTTTCAATCAAGTGTCTAAGGGTGATGCAATGATCAATGGTAGAGTGTCTTGACCTAAAGCCTTCCTACCCCTTTGCCATTTTTCCCTTTTACCCTCATTTTCTTCCCAACTACTGATCCTTCGTTCAACCATGCTCCCAAAAGAGCTTTCCAAAGATAGGATTGAACATAATCGTGTGGTAGTTAGATCGATTATTGATATCACCACTTTGAAATAAAGGGATGAACACACTGGTAGTCCACTCAATTGGAAATCCTTCCTAATTGACATTATTGAAATTTATTTTTATGAGGGGCAAGAGTCTCGGTCCCCCATTTTAAAAATTCAGCCTATAACCCATCTATTTCTTGAGCTTTACCGCTTGTTGAATTCTTTATTCCTTGTTTAATATCATCCGTAATGAGTAGCTCCATTGATGTGTCAATAACAGGTGGATAGTTTTTCTCCTAAACCTGCTCATAAAGGAGCCTAACATATTCTAGCCATTGGACATCCGTAATATTATTTTCAATCTTCTTTCTTTTACTACAATTCTCTCCAAAAACCTTAAGGATTCTATTTTCCAAGAGAGATTAGCTCCTTCCTTCTTTCATGTTTACATAATCTACTTTTTTAGACTGCACCAATTTTTCATATTTTTTCTTGTATTCTTTTTCCATTCCTCCCTCTTTTAGTGATCTCTTGGCTACCTTACATTTGTCATCATACCATGGATTTGTCAAAAAAGTGTTTGTAGCCCCCATATTTGGGTAAAATATTTTACATGCATTTAAAGCCTTGTGAATTGTTGGGATCAACAAATTGCTGTGAATGTGGACATCCAACTCTTTTGTTTCTTTAACCTCTCTGTTATTTTTTAAATCATAGAAATGTTGCTTAAGAACAATGCTAAATATTTCTCTATTCTCTTGATTTATGAGGATTTTACCCTTGGGGAGGAATTTTTTGCATGTGTTGTGTGTTGTGTAATCTATTGTTAATCTAATTAAAAAAAAAAACACTATTAACAGAACTTTAAATTGAAGAAATTTGAAATAAACTTGGCTATAAAATAAAAATTCTTCAAGAACGTTCCGTCTTTCTCTATCTCCAGAGATTGGTTTGAAGCTTTTTGGCTCTCAGATTGTGTGAGCTTCTCCAAATGACTACTGTAGAACGAGTATGCAAAGAAAAACTATTCTATATGCTGGTGAAGATGGAATTATTGATACGGATATGGACAGGGGCTGTGATTATGCACAGGGGCTGTAGATGAGATGAATCATGATTCTATTGCTATGATTGCTATGCTATTACTGTGATAATGCTATTGCTATGAATGCTAATACTATTTACCTATAGTTTACTTGCTTCTAAATTCTATATGATTTGGAGCTCCCGGCAGCTGTATTTATAGATTTTTGCAGGCTTCATCTCGGCTGGCAAGAATCTACGGCTGTGAATTGTCTGGTATGTTTGAATGGTGAGAGATTGAGAAGTTGAGAAGAAAAGGGAGGAGGTTGAGAGGTTGGAGAGAAGAATGGATTCTTGTCTTCAACCCACGGGAACAAGCTGCACAGGAACAGAGAAATTTAATTTTATGTTTTGGCAGTTTGTTTCCCGGGAGTTGAAGATAAATCCCAAATTAAATAAATATTTAAATTTATTTAATTTCATTTATTGCTTTTTGATATTTGATATTTGATTTTTTGAAAACTATAGAAGAATTAATTAAATATTTTGGTAATATTTAATCATGAATGACTTTAGAAGATTTTTGAAGTATTTAGAAGAATTTAATTAAATATTTTTGGAAATATTTAATTATGAATAGATTTTTGAATTGATTTAGAGGAATTTTGAAATGATTTAAAAATGAATATTAGATTAGAAGAAATAATCAAATATTTTGGAATATTTAATTATAAATGATATTTAGAAGAATTATAATATTTTAATATTTATTTGAATAAAATATTCAAACTAAGATTATATGATAATTAATATAAATAAATTGTAACATTTATTTAATTAATTAAGAAATGAATATGAAAAGGTGATTAAATATTTAATCGAAATGAAATTATGAACAATATAAATAAATTATTTAAATTTATTTATACGTAGATAGAATCAAAAGATTTTAATTAAATATTAAAAATATTTAATTAATTACCAGACAATGTGATATGACCATTTTTAAGTGTATACATTTTGCCCCTCTTTGAAGTGATGTGTTTTACGCATTACTTCAAAGAATTTTTGAAATTTTGCCCCAAATATTGATTTTTGATTTGTTGATAGATATATGCCCCCGCGAACGATGAATCGATGTTTGAATTTTTGAATTTTTTAAGATTTTTGTGGAATTTTTCAATTTTTTTAATTTTGAAGATGTCGATTCATCGTTCGAAAATAATGATGTGAAGAAACTGACCCAAAGAAATATTAAATGAAAATTTGATGAAGTAATTGCCCCTGGTATGTAAAAATATGATAAAAATGCCCCAATTTTACCATTATATAGGTTAAAAATGTCATTTTCCATGTCATTTTCAATTCTAACCTAGTAAAATTTGCAAATTTTGAGCTCTGGGTTGACAATCATGGCACTTCTAGTTCACCTGCACCGTTTCGAGCGTATCCGAAGTCATCAGCGGCCGGCGCACTACGGACATCCGGTATGTGTCTCGTAACTGCTTGTCTGTCGAAAATTTCATTTTGCGCACGTTTTTAATGTTTTAATTCAAAAACATTGAGTTTTAGCGCTCTTAAAGTTTTTCGTAGCGCACTCAACAATTTTCGTAGCGCATACAATATTGTAGCGCCCTTAAGGCGTATCGTAGCGCATTTGAAATTTTCCACAGCGCATAATTTTCCATAGCGCCCGTGATATATTTCATAGCGCTTTTGATTATTTCCATAGCGCATATGATATCGTAGCACAACTAAGATGTATTGCAGCGCTCTTAACCAATATTGTAGCGCAAACTTTTCCATAGCGCCCGTGATATAAATCATAGCGCCATTAATTGATTCTGTAGCGCAAAATTTTATTTAGCGTTGATAAAGATTTTTGTAGCGCAGAAAACTAGTTCTGTAGCGCTTTTTGTTCCACATGATAAATTTGTTTTCCAAATTGTTGGAGAACAAATAGTAGTTGATAAATTTGCTTTTAAAGTTGTTAAAAACAAATAGTATAGATAATTTTTCTTCTAAAGTTGTTAGAAAGAAACTTGATGTTGATTATTTGCGTTCCATGATGATGGAAAACAAATAATTTGATTGATTCATTTTGAATTGATATGTTAAAATGATTTGATATTGATGTTGTTTTGATGATGTATGTGAACAGGAGAGACTAGGTGTCTTGCAGATACGAGAGGCTTTTCCGAGTACATGGTCATTGATTCCACATTTGTTACAGTCTGATAGAGATGTGATTGACGCTTGTGGTTTGACTGCATTACTTGATATGCCCGAGGTTCGCCTCAATAGGGCTCTATTGACAGCACTTGCAGAGAGGTGGCATAGCGATACCAACACCTTTCATTTACTGACCGGCGAGATTACAGTGACTCCCGAGGATGTATATCGCATCCTACGGATCCCAGTGATGGGAGAGGTAGTTGTGTTTGACAGACGAGAGGCTGGAGGTACTCTTGCTTTGAGACGGATATTCAGAGATGATCAGATAGCTGGGTACTACATCCCATGGAGTGAGATTACAGATTCCTACCCACCACTACCAGCTGTGCTTGCAGGTTTCATTGGAGGTGTGTTGTGCCCCGACCATAGGTCGAAGGGGTTCGCGATCGGATGGGGTCGTGTCCTAGAGAGCATGGTGATGCAGGGCACACGATATGCATGGGGTACCTGTATGCTAGCCCACCTATATGACGAGTTACATCACATTGTCTATGGTAGAGGCCGGAGTTTTGTGGTTGGATGCTCATTATTACAGATATGGGCATGGGAGCATTTTGCAGTGTTACGTCCATTGACTCAAGGAGATCGTCCACCTGGTCGACCATATAGATGGAGATATTCACATATTATTGCTCAGCCCAGACTGGGCAAGCTAGTGTATTGGCAGCGGCTATTGGATAGTTTGGATACAGTATGCTGGAGGCCATATTTGGATTGTGAGCCATGGCCAGAGGATGCGAGGGAGATGCCTTTTGTATGCACTTCCAGATTTTTGATTGGACGGACCACATGGATTTTGGAGAGATTTCTTGCTGGACGTGTATTGCGACAGTTTGGTCAGACTCAGGGTATGCCTGTTGGTTCAGCTATTTATGCACGGCGACAGGCAGAGCTTGCAGTGTGGGGCCCACGGATCTCTTATGATGCAGCTGTTGCAGAGTTTATCAGTTTAGGTGCACAGATGTGGGACTACCAGGCGGATGTTCTGGATGCAGGGGCGACACATGAGTATGTTCAGTATGTTCTACAGCATCCTCCTCCACGCATGTTTGATCCTGATGAGGCTGTTGCTCCTGTCATTGGACAGAGACGTCGACAGAGAGATTCAGAGTCGGGTGATGATGATTCAGAGAACAGTGAGGACGAGGAGGGTAGCAGAGATGATGACTCAGATGGAGATGATGGTGGTGATGGTAGGGGTGGCAGGAGAGACGGCAGGAGAGGTGGCAGGAGAGGTGGCAGAGGAGGTAGTGCATGCAGAGGTGGACCACGGATGAGGCATATTGACCCATCTCCGTCAGTGGATCCGACAGTAGTGAGTCAGATATCCTCTTTGCAGAGCACAGTACAGAGCTTGCAGGCTCAGCTATCACAGGCACAGGCCTTGATTTCACAGTTGCAGGGTCAGGTGACTTCGATCACTACTGAGAGAGATGCAGCTAGACAGCGGGGTGAGCAGGCCATTGCCTTAGCAGATAGCCTACAGAGAGTGGCAGGTAGCACTTTGCCAGGTGATATGATGAGAGAGGTTACGAGGGCTACTCGAGAGGCAGAGTTTTATCGTACCAGATATCATGATGCAGTCCCAACTGAGCAGAGAGATAGCTATACTCAGTCACGATCTACTCATGGTCGCTCTCGTACTACCAGCAGGGGTCTGACACAGCCATTACCTCCTAGAGGGCCACCGGGGTCAGGCGGAGCAGGTCCATCAGGGGCAGGTGGTACAGGTCCTAGGCCAGCTCCATCACAGGATAGCTCTGCCTAGTACATTGTATATGATGATATTCTGTTGAGACATTTTGTATACACCGTGAGATGATCACATTTTTGATGATATTATATCATTTGTAATTTGACATCCTTGTACATTTTGACATTCATTTTTGAGATATGCAGAGATGATTTTACATGATATATATATATGATGTGTACTATATATGATGATTTCATGATGGTATGAGATAAATGAATGTATGATGTTTATGATAGATGAATGAATGTATGATGTTTATGATAGATGAATGAATGTATGATGTTTATGATAAATGATGCAATAATTTATGAAATGATGTTTATGAAAAATGAATGAATGTATGATGTTTATGATAGATGATGCAATAATTTATGAAATGATGTTTATGAAAAATGAATGAATGTATGATGTTTTGTGAATGTCAAAATATACTCAGTCATATTTGAGAAGATATAGATCTTTGATTCTTTGCCAGCTTTTGGGAATCTATAAATTCAAAATGCAAATTCTAACATGAATGCAATCTATACTAACCATGCAGGACATTCGTACAATATTGCCATTTGGAGAGCTTATACATGCTTTTTGTATCATCATAGAGCTTTGAAATGTTGAAAGTTAATACAAGCATCAAAGGGTATGTTAGCACCAGTGATGACCTGAGTATTGCTTTCATGATTTTTAATATAGCAAGTTAATATAAGCATCTAGGTATAATTGAACCGAGATGACCTGAGTATTGCTTGCATAAACAGACAAGAGTTAACCCTTTTCCCATGCAAATTCCGAAATGTCATCCATGATCTATAGTAGAGCATGTCTCGCGACCAAATTGCATAGTACTAATGATTTCCTCACAAACAGAAGACAAAGAAAAATCATACTCCTTCCTTGCTTTTCTAGTTCAGTACATCATCGAATTACTCCAGAGATATGATAGAAAATCAAACAACCATTCAAATCCTGTTTAAGGCATTTCAAACATTTATTCAGATTAAGATCATCCAATTTGGTTACCATTATTGATATTCTGCATGTCGATAGTTTGTTTGGATCATTTTGTTTAGATTTTGATTGACATGAATATGTTTGTGATTTGAGTTGATTTGACGAGGTTGTGTTTTGTCAAACTGTTATTTGCCTGCTTGAGATATTTGGAAAGCTCGTTACCCCTCTATTGTATTTTTCTGCGTTTTGCCCCCAATATAAACACAACCTAAAGATAAAAGATATGTACAAATTTCATCAAGCCATGATGAAACCTAAAGATTCCCACTACATGGTATGGATAATGAAAGATATTTACAGATGATAGACGTGGATGAATGATGCCTAAAGTGAAAATAAGACATAAACTAATAAATGGAGGATCCCATTTCGATCACAAGTAGCGCTTGTTTGCCAAGTTTTCACCACTTGTTTTTATTGCACTTTTTCAAGATTTTTCTGATTTTTTTTTTTTGATTTTTTCAGGACTTTTTATGATTTTTATGATTTTTTCAGGACTTTTAGACATAAAACTTCTTAAGGTGAATACTATTGGTTGGCTCTTCAAACAGGTCCCCCTCTAATGTGGATAATTGATATGCTCCAGAACCATATGTTGCTATAATAACAAATGGACCAAGCCAATTAGGTTCAAATTTGCCTTTCTTTTCTCTATCTTGCTGATTACGTGGATTTTCCTTCAAAACTAAGTCACCCACTTGAAATGCCCGTGGTTTAACTCTGTGGTTATAACTACGAGACAGGACTTGTTGATAACCTTTCAAGTGATCAGCTGCATGTTGGCGTCTTTCATCTAACAGTTCGAGTTCTTGAAGGCGAGAAACTCGGTAGTCTTCATCACTTATCAATCCCTTAAGTGAAACCCTAAGTGAAGGTATTTCAACTTCCAATGGTAAGATTGCTTCTGCTCCATAGACTAAAGCATATGGTGTAGCTCCTGTTGGTGTGCGAATACTAGTTCTATATGCCCACAAAGCTGGATTGAGTTGAACATGCCAATCACGTCCAGCATCATTTACTGTCTTCTTTAATATCTTTAAAATAGTCTTGTTAGAAGCTTCTGCTTGACCATTACCTTGTGGATAATAAGGTGTGGAGTACCTGTGTTGGATATGAAATCTTTCACAAAGTTCATCAACATCCTGATTCTTAAAAGGTCTTCCATTATCAGTAACAATAGAATTAGGAATTCCATATCTACAAATAATGCAATTCAGGATAAATGAAGATATATGTTTACCAGTCACTGTTGTTAGAGGAACAACTTCAATCCATTTTGTAAAATACTCAGTAGCTGTGATGATAAACTTATGACCATTTGACGATGAAGGATGTATTTTTCCAACAAGATCCAATCCCCACTGAGAAAAAGGCCATGTTGAAATAAAAGGCTGCAATTCCTGTGCAGGTGCATGAATAAGATTCCCATGAATCTGGCATTTAGAACATTTCTTAACAAAAGTAAAAGAATCTTGCTCCATTGTAGGCCAATAGTATCCCATTCTGACAAGTTTCTTTGCTAAGGTCAAACCACTTGAATGAGTTCCACAAATACCACTGTGAACCTCTTGTAAGGCTTTTTCAGATTCGTCACTTTCAAGACATCTAAGGAGTGTACCATCAAGACCACGTCTATAAAGGATATTGGCAATTAAGGTATAACGGGATGATTGGTGAATGAAATTCCGTTTTTGGTTTCGTGATAAATCTAAAGGCAAGATGTTATCTTTCAAATAGGTATATGTTTTGCCATATAAGGGTGAATCTGAACCAGTCAAATGACATATAACTTGGTTTTCGGGATTATCATATGCAGGAGAAAATAATTGTTCCACCAAGAATTCATACTTGGTTTGATCTTCTGATATTTTTAATAAAGAAGCAATGGTAGCCATTGCATCTGCAGCTTTATTGTCAATTCTTGATATTTGTGAAAACTTAATTGACACAAAATATTTCTTATAATCATCCACCATGTGTTTATATGGTAGCAACTTATCATCTTTGGTTTGATAATCATCATTGATTTGATTAATGATAAGTTGTGAATCACCATAAACTTCCAGCTCTGTAATCTGCCATTCCAAAGCTATCTTTAATCCTATGAGTAATGCCTCATATTCTACTATGTTATTTGTGCAAGGAAACATCAACCTATATGATCTTGAGATGGTATGTCCTTCAGGTGTAACAAAAAGAATCCCTACCCCCGAGCCATATTGTGTATATGATCCATCAAAGTATAATGCCCACGGTCTCTGAATTGTTGCTGTAAAGACATCTGCATCAGGAAACTCAATATGTATTGGATTATCTTCTTGTAAAGGAGCTTCAGCTAACTGATCTGCAATGACCTATCCTTTAATCGCTTTTTGATCTATATAGTGAATATCAAACTCACTTAAGATCATTACCCATTTTGCAAGTCTTCCTGTTAAAGTGGCTCTGCTTAATAGGTACTTCAATGGATCTATCTTTGTTATCAGCTTAACTGTATGAGTCAACATATAATGTCGCCACTTTTGAGAAGCAAACACTACTGCAAGACAAGCTTTTTCAATGAAACTGTAGTTTAACTCATGTCTTGTTAAGGTTCTGCTGATATAATATATAGCCCTTTCTTTACCTGTAGAGTCTTCTTGTGCTAGCAATGCTCCTAAAGATACTTCTGTTGCTGAAATATAGAGTATAAGTGGCTCTCCTGGAATAGGCGGAATTAGAACTGGTGGATGTGTAAGATATTGCTTGATCTGATTGAATGCTGCTTCACATTTGTCATCCCATTTAAATGGAACATTTTTATGCAATAAATGTGTGAATGGCAAGCTTTTGTCTGCCAGTTGAGCTATAAACCTTCTGATGGACTGTAATCTTCCTTGCAAGGATCTTAATTGACCGATATTTCGTGGTGGAGGCATGTCCATTATAGCTTGTACCTTTTCTGAATCAACTTCTATACCCTTTTCTGAAACAATGTACCCTAGGAGTTTTCCAGATGTAACACCGAAGACACACTTCTTTGGATTCAGTCGAACATTGAATTTTTCCATTCTGACAAAGATTTTTGACAAGATTTCTAGGTGTTCATCCCGTGTATGAGATTTAGCAAGTAAATCGTCAACATAATCTTCCATGAATGTATGCATCATATCATGAAAAATAGTTGTCATTGCTCTTTGATAAGTAGCTCCAGCATTCTTTAACCCGAATGGCATGACATTCCAGCAATAAGTACCCCAAGGACATGTGAACGCCGTTACTTGATCTTCCGGTGCAATTTTTATCCGTTGTATCCTCGAGAATCCATCCATTACCAGAATGGCTACGTGCATGTCCAGCAAAGAATCAACAATCAAACTTTATGTTAGTAGCGAAAATCATCTTTAGGGCATGCTTCTTTATTTAACTCTCGAATCAGATAAACTCGATCCTTCCATCCGCTTCGTAAATAGGCGCTACCGTTTGTCCATTCTCAGATAGTCATTAGTTCAATGAATCCAACATCTAAAAGCTTCTTTAATTCTTCCTTGACCAATAATGCAACATGTGGATGCATCTTTCTGAGCTTTTGCTTTACAGGTTTTATCTCAGGGTTAATAGATAAATGATGCATTATCAAATTAGGATCTAACCCTCGCATATCAGCATATGACCAAGCAAAGTTAATTTGATTATCCTTCAAGAATTGCATGAATTTCTGGACTTCTTCAACTGTTAATGATGCTGCAATTTGCAAAACTTTTGGCTGCTCTGCTGTACTTATGTTGATTGATTCCGTTGGTTCAATCAAAATAGAAGATCTTTCATGATAATACTTGGGAAGAGTATCAAGTTTCTCATCCTTCAGTGCCTCAGAAAGGTTTTCACTGTCAGATTCGCTCTTTATTTTTCTTTTTTTTGATCTATCACTGCCTTTTTTCGGTTTTCATCAATAGATCCATCTTTTATTTCATTTATTTTGCAGCTAAGAGACTTGACACTTTCCTTGTAAAAATCATGAGTATAAGATTCTTGAATGAAACAATTCGTTTTCTTCACTTGAGGAACAAAGGAAAAGAGTAACATCTTCACCACATCAATGTAGGAATATGGATAGGTGCTAATGTCCCACCTATAAGTTCCGGATAAACTAAAGGCATAGCAGGATCATTAGGTTCGGGCAAGGTCTCTAAAACCCCGGTTTACCAAAGTCATAATGTGGTTGTCATCCTCATGGTAGACAAGGTCTATGATGGTATTCTCCTGTTGATTATCCATCTCGTTAGAATCTGATTCTTCCTCACTTGAGTCATGATCGATTTGTAAAACATAATCGAGTGAAGGTCTTGACCCTTCTCCTTGTATAAGAACAGGTGCATATTTGTGTATAATATCAACTTGTTTATCCTTCCAGAATTCATCCTTATAAATGGTGTCCCATTCATATTCATTAGAATCAGTATCTGAACTATTTTGCAATTGGAAAACTGATTCATGAGATTTATCTGACACAGATTCTCCTTTATGAACTAATGATGTCTGCTGTGAAGTGAGTTCTTCTTTATCTTTACCATATCCAAGTCATGTTTTATCACTTGAATGCTTTGAAATAGGCTGAATTGGTTCCACAATTCCTTCTCTTCGTTTCCCTATAGGACCATTTCCTTCATAACCCATCTTTTGCATGATAGCGTACCCTTTACCATATTGTTCTTTAGGTAACTTAATGTGCAAGAGAGATTCATCTTCATCTTTGTATAGCCAATTTAGAATGTCCCTATCTTCAGCTTCTTCTTCAGTGGTATTAGCTCTAATGAATTTTCCATCAAACTTTGTGATTGGCACAGAAGTTTGAGATGTAGAAGCAGTTGCAGTCTTTTGATTTGATAAAGTTGGTAATCCATGTGATCTTGGAGAAGGAGGTAAAGTAGAAAGAGATAGTGAATATTCACCTACCCCTTTGTCTTTAAATTTCAGCTTAGTATCAAGATTCTTTGTTAATTCTTGCAATTGGACTTGTAGATTGGAAGAAGAAACAACAAGAGCTTCTCTATTGTGTGGCACAAAGACATCTTGACTCACCCTAAGATTAGAACAAGTTTGGGTACTATTGTAATCAGCTTGTATAGTTATTTCTTGTCCATCATACGGAAACTTGATACATTGATGATATGTTGATGGTACGGCCTGCATATCATGGATCCACGGACGACCCAAAAGTATGTTATAAGACAGATCTCGATCTAGAACCTGACAAAAAGTATTCTTCACAACAGGTCCCACTCTGATAGGTAGCAATATTAATCCCTTAGAAGCTCTTTCTTCATCATCATATGCCTTAATAGTTATCTTCCTTCGTGAATCAATTTCATTTTCTAAAATTCCTAAGGCATTTATTAATTTTAAGGTACAAATATTCAAACCGGCTCCTCCATCTATTAAGACACGTCTAATTCGATGTTTATGGATCATGACTTCAAGATATAACGAGGAATTATGTGGATGTGTCATAGAAGCATCATCTTTATTGGAAAATGAAAGACAAGTGGGGGAAGACAAATGTCCTACCATGGCTTGAAATCTATTTGCATCTAGATCAGTATCAACAGTTGTGTTTACAAGCGCTTCTTCTAAAATATTCTTGTGTATGGGGGATATTTTAAGAAGTTCAAGAATAGAAATTTGAGCTGATGTTTTTCTCAATTGATCAACCAGATTATACTGAGTTGGAAAAGAAATAGTTGTTTTAGACGAACTTCCTTTTAAAACAACCTTTGCTTGACCTCTTGTTGTTACATTAACCTATTGATATTCTTGTTTTCCTTTGATTTTGATAACATTAATCCGATTATCATCTGTATAAATATGACGGATTATATTGTCTTCAACATTATGTATGCTTTTGGCTTTGGTATCCGATGTTTCCCCCTTTTGGTAGTTTGGCAAAGGATCTTTGAATGCTTGATGATCATCATTGGTATGATGTCCCTCAATTGTAATAGTACCATTGTCAATTAAATCTTGTACTAGATTTTTCAAAGCTTGACAATTGTTTGTCCTATGGCCTTTACATTGATGATAATTGCAATAATACAAGTCATTCCATGATGTTGGTTTAACTCGTGGCTCATAATCTCTTTGTGGTGGTAAAGTGATAACCTTATTATCAAGAAGTTCCTTGAGAGCAGATTCAAGAGATTGACCCAAAGCAGTAAAAGTCCGTCGATTTGAAAAGAATGAAGGTCTAGACGGATTTGATATTTGGGTATTGCCAAGATTATTATTGAAATTACCACGATTTTGATTAGTATTTTGATTGGTCATGTTCTCTTGCTTGGAAATTTGTCCTTGTTGATTATTGTTTCCTTGTTGAATTGTATTTCCTTGTGAATTGTTTCTTGGAGTACTTGATAAATTGAAAACGGATGGTCTTGTTCGTAAATTATTTGCATCCACTATACCATCATTAACAACATTTTTGTTTCTATTCCAAAACCTTGTTTTATCGTTGTTTTGATTTGATGTACTTGGATTATCAAGTTTTATCACTCCCCTTTAACCAAGGCCCCTTCAATAGTGATTGCATTTTCAATCAGTTTTTCAAAGTTATGAGGACAATGAAGGTTAAGCCTATAGCTTAATTCTGGATCAAGGCTATTGATAAAAATATCCATCTTTTCCGTTTCAGGAATAGGACGAGAATATCGTGCAAATAACCTTCTCCATCTTTGTAAAAATGTAGTAAAGGGTTCTCCTACTTTTTTTTTTACTTTACAAAGATCAAGCATTGTTATTTGATGTTGAATATTGTAGGAGTATTGTGAGATAAACTGATTTATCAACTCCTCAAAAGTTTTGATAGGTGGAGTGATTTTTGAAAGCCACTCCATGGATTGTACACCTAGACTTCATGGAAATAATCGCATCAAGTAAGTATCATCATAGGCAAATTCAAGACTCATGTTTCGGAAATCCCTAACATGGTCTATGGGATCAGTTTTTCCATTATACCTATCATACTTAGGAATTTCACAATGTTTTGGAAATGGGATCATTTGAAGACTCCTATCAAATGGATAAGGAGATATGTCTTCCAAAACATATTTCTTTGTTGTACCTCCTTGCATTTCCTTTATTTGCCCTTGTAATTCTTTGATCTGTTGATTAAGAGCACTAAAGTCATTAGGAGGATTTTCAGGATTTTGTTTAATCCCCTCTATGTCAAAGGTGTGAGGCAACTTAGCTCCTTGATTAGCTAATGTAAGGAAGTATTTTTCTTTGTTACGTTCTAGGATTCTCTCCATAAGAGTATGGAATTGAGGATCTTGTTCTGCTTCTTGAAGCTTTTCTTCCGTTATCTCATCAAGATTAAATGTTTCCTCTTCTTTTTCATTTCGATCACCCATTTTACTAGTTGTAGTTTCTCCCTCGTCTTTTTCCATTTGTTTTTGAGATCTTGTGAAGACAGGCATAGATTTGTATCAAAATTTTACTCGCTTTTGATCAAAAGAGTGAAATAGTGCAATTGATGTGGTATGTATGAAGGTCAAGATAGAATGAAAATTCTATGACTTACACGAAATTTTCTAATCTTGTAACTTGTGTTGTTCCCTAAGTGAAAGGATGAAAATCCTGTTGGTGGGAATATAAGCAAAAGATCTAGAAAAGGATGGTTGTTGCACTTTATGAAGTTTTGATCATGGCTTTGTAAAAAGATGGATTTAATGATAGATGCCTAATGTTTTCTAAGTTCTCTATTGTAAGATTTGATTTGGACGAGTAGAGTATTCGATTGCTGGTTGGGGAATATAACTAAAACGGATGTGTTGACTATGGTTATGCCTTTGAGAAAGGGCTCTTCTTTGAAAATAAGCTTGTGAATACAAAGGCTCTATGGCATAATCATCTGAAAGACCTCTAACACAATCATGATACCTATGAAGGAAAGTTCTATATTTAAGTAAAACTTTTCGACTTTGATATAAGAATTTTTGTTTCTTCAATAATTTCTTGTGGTTGAGAGGTTTCTTTGGCTTCTTAATCCTTTTGGAAATGGATTTCTTTACAAACTTTGTAGATTTCCAATCTCGTAACATGAGATTGATCAATATGATAATGAGTGTTTTGGATGATCTTTATCTAAATTAATGTAGTGAAAACACATCAAACAAGTTAAAAACAGTTGTTTTTTTAAAGTCCTATGCTAAACATCAAGTGTGTAACCAAAATGTTTTTCAAAAATTGTTTTAACAGGTTTTACACATGACAAGCACTTCAAACAGACTCACTCTTAGTTCTCAAGTAGGTCATCATAGCAATCAACAACCCACATCTTAAAACTGCGTCGACTCACACAGCTGTGTCACCCCCGAAAGGGCGCCCGTGTTTTTGTCTTTTCCAGGTGCGTACTCAGAGTGACGGAAGTGGATACCGGATCCCCTGAGCAAACAATCCTTGGCAGTTATATGGTGAGTATCTTGGGGGTAGATTCTTCCCTCCCCTGCACTGTAATTGAAATGATGTTTGGATACTGACTCGGTTAGTTACTACACTAGGTTCGTAGTAAGGATTTCCGTTCGGTGCGGCAAATGATAAACTCCCTCGAGAGACCTCCCTACCTTTAGAACAAAGGCTTTGGGGATGGTTATCATGCACACTAACATCAAAAGAGGGTTTCCCCAATTTTGCTTTAAATTTTATAGTGGGGTGGAATAGCCTGGCTTTGGCTTGAACCCACTTGAGTCGTTCCTCTTGGGTGAGTACTTTTTCCCACAAGAGCAGGCTCTCTACAAGGTTGTAATAAAACTTAAAGATGCATAAAAAGGAATAAGTGAGTTTGGCATTTTGATCACCCAGTTAAGGGGAGAGCATAGGCCTATCACTTGATGAACAAAGCAAACACTAGATTCAATTTTAAGCACCAAACTGAAATTTTCTAAACTAAGTGAAGATTTTGCTTCACATAAACAGAAAATTCATTTTAAGCTAAAATTGAAAAATGATGTGTCTATCCTAGGATTGGTTCGTTTTTCTTTAAATGGCTACCCTAGGATTGCTTCGTTTTATCCTTTAGATGACTACCCTAGGATTGGTTAATTTTATCCTTAGATTATTAACTGTCCGCGGCTGCGTCGGAATCAGTTAAAACTAAACTACGAGTACAGATTACAGATTACAGTGTTTTAAAAATTTGCGCTGCAAGAAATATTATGGGCGCTGAAATAAACATTACGGGCGCTGAAAGATTTATCACGGGCGCTAAAACAGAGTTTAAGGGCGCTAAAACAGACTTTATGGGCGCTGAAGGATTTTACGGGCGCTAAACAGATTTCACGGGCGCTGAAGGATTAGTCACGGGCGCTGAAATTTTAATCACGGGCGCTGAAAAATACTTCAAGGGCGCTGAAACAGACTTTATGGGCGCTGAAGGATAAGTCACGGGCGCTGAAAGATTAGTCACGGGCGCTAAACTGGAAGTGTTTTTCCGAAAACGTGTCGTCTGCGCTATTCCGCTGTTTTTCCTGTAACCTGTCAAAAAAAACTATAAACAAAACATTAAAAAGGGGGCAAATGCCCCACGGTGGGCGCCAAAAATGTGTTGTGTAATCTATTGTTAATCTAATTAAAACAAAACACTATTAACAGAACTTTAAATTGAAGAAATTTGAAATAAACTTGGCTATAAAATAAAAATTCTTCAAGAACGTTCCGTCTTTCTCTATCTCCAGAGATTGGTTTGAAGCTTTCTGGCTCTCAGATTGTGTGAGCTTCTCCAAATGACTGCTGCAGAACGAGTATGCAAAGGAAAACTATCCTAAATGATGGTGAAGATGGATTATTGATACGGATATGGACAAGGGCTGTGATTATGCACAGGGGCTGTAGATGAGATGAATCATGATTCTATTGCTATGATTGCTATGCTACTGCTATGATAATACTCTATGAATGCTAATGCTGCTTGTAATTTGGCTATAGTTTTCTTGCTTCAAATTCTATATGATTTGGAGCTCCCGGCAGCTGTATTTATAGATTTTTGCAGGCTTCATCCCGGCTGGCAAGAATCTACGGCTGTGAATTGTCTGGTATGTTTGAATGGTGAGAGATTGAGAAGTTGAGAAGAAAAGGGAGGAGGTTGAGAGGTTGGAGAGAAGAATGGAAGCTTGTCTTCAACCCACGGGAACAAGCCTGCACAGGAACAGAGAAATTTAATTTTCTGTTTTGGCAGTTTGTTTCCCGGGAGTTGAAGATAAATCCCAAATTAAATAAATATTTAAATTTATTTAATTTCCTTTATTGCTTTTTTTTTGATATTTGATTTTTGATTTTTTGAAAACTATAGAAGAATTAATTAAATATTTTGGTAATATTTAATCATGAATGACTTTAGAAGATTTTTGAAATATTTAGAAGAATTTAATTAAATATTTTTGGAAATATTTAATTATGAATAGATTTTTGAATTGATTTAGAGGAATTTTGAAATGATTTAAAAATGAATATTAGATTAGAAGAAATAATCAAATATTTTGGAATATTTAATTACAAATGATATTTAGAAGAATTATAATATTTTAATCTTTATTTGAATAAAATATTCAAACTAAGATTATATGATAATTAATATAAATAAATTGTAACATTTATTTAATTAATTAAGAAATGAATATGAAAAGGTGATTAACTATTTAATCGAAATGAAATCACGAACAATATAAATAAATTATTTAAATTTATTTATACGTAGATAGAATCAAAAGATTTTAATTAAATATTAAAAATATTTAATTAATTACCAGACAATGTGATATGACCATTTTTAAGTGTATACACAAAGAAGATAGAAACACATTATATAATTGCATAAAGCTCCCACTGAAAGTGATACATATTTCTACATGGCATCATGACCAATATCATTTCCAACACTCTGCTGAAAGTGAACAAATCTTCTCATGAACTATAAACTATTGCTATAGATTCAAATGAACAACTATATTAAGCACTCTTAATAACCTTTTCTCACTGCAATAAACATACCAATCTAATATCATGATCAAGAATAAGGCCTACTAAACATAATCCACATCAGACAATTTTACAAGATATGAATATATGCAACATCTCAAAGGAGAAATATATAATCAGTGCTCCAATTTAAAATTATTGATAAAATAGATTCAATCCCACATTAATAACATACATAATAGAGATAATCATGTATAACATGTATATTTCCAAGACTTAAATACTAGGATCAACACTAGACCTGCTTTTCCAAACAAACTGGGCACATAAGAGTAACCATAGATCAATAAGAACCCTCCAAGAAACCATGAAAACCTATAATTATCTTTATTTAGAACACTCTAAATACAATCATCTACAAACCACATGTTTCTGTTAACATATAAAACCTACAAAAACATCTATGTAAACCTAAAATCCACTTAAACATCCAAAAATTCACATCAAACATGTCATCTCAATAGTGGAATAAACACATATCTAAAAACTCACAATTGAAAACAAGAGTAAATTGCAACCAAATAGGAAAATTGAGTTTTCTGAGAGCTTATAATATATGAAACATATAATCTCTACAACTCACAAAGAGGCTAGTGGTTTATCTTCAATGCTTTCATGTAACCAAGGGATAAAACCATGAAGCCAACATAAGCACTCCATTCTTAGTCCAAATAGTGGGTATTTCTTCATGTGATCAGGATGTCAAAAGTACTCATCCAACATGAGCACCTTCTAATTGCACGTGACCAAAAGGTAAAGGAACAAAACCACAAAACAAGAGGATACACACATTGTCAAACAAGAGCTCCAAGTTACAAAAACATAACCAACTTCATAAAGATCCATAATCATGAGCTTCCAATGCCCAACATAGATCACATCGACAATATCCATGGCTTCCAATATCATCGATTTGTACAAAAAAATTTAACTCACAAAACATTCATTACAACCCCACAAGCCTCCAACAACCTTCAAATCCTTCTAACAGATTCCCACAAGCTTGCTACATTAAGAAAAAAAATGAAGGAATACCCAAAACCTAGTTAACCTTTAGCTCCAATACCAAATGTTGGGAGTGTAGACACTCAGATTTGACTAACATAATCCTACCAGAATATCATCATTTTCCATCATTAGGTACCATCAATCTGTCTCCTACATTTAATTAAACAATTTTACTATTCAATTAAATTACCTATTTTATCACTTTTCATCTATTAATTAAATAATTTTGATTATTTATTTAATTTATTAATTATTTTTCTATTAATTAAATAATTTTTTAATTTTTTAATTAATTCCCCAATTCTCAAAATTAAATAATTATTCACTTATTTAATTTATCCATTCTTCAAATAAATAAATCCATTTTTGCACATGCCATTAATAATTAATTAATTTAATTATTAATTTTAATTTCCATGTATTTCCACCTCACCTCCTGACTAAGACTTACTCTTAGTCCACTCATCAGTTAGATCAATCTTCTGATCAATCAATTCAGCCAACTTCCACTCACTTCCACTTCTTTGATCAATCAATCCACTTCACTCCTTACACTCAGTTCACTCAAGTCATGCAGATAGTTAACTATCCAATCAAATCCTCTCATCAATTTTGAACCATTGAGCTTTTCAATCTCACATTCAATAATGACCATTGATCGATATCTCCAAATCTATAAAAAAAAACCTTCATCTATCTCATTAAGTCTCCTTGATCAAGTCCAAAATTCTCTAGAAATCATACTATCATTATCAAAGTGCTTTATGCAAATCTAAGAGCATATCATAACACTTTTCTCCAAGATGAAAAAAGGAAAACAATGGAACTCAAATTGAAGGTCTTGTAGGTCTAAGGTATTGATTCTTTGATTGATCTTCTTTCAAATTGCTTCATTGGTGTGATATTTTGATTGTGATTCTTGTTGTTTGTTGTTTATCTTTGAGTTTCACAATTGAATTTCTAATCATACAAGGAATTTTTGATCTCTATCCAAATAATCAAGTTATGACTTCAATGGATGAGATAGAAGGCTTGGACTCTTACAATATGAAAACCTAAAATTTATATGCAAATATAAAATTAAATGACCTTAATATGGAATTACCGTGATTAGATCTATCTTCTTTATGATGCTAAAAAATCAACCAACATATCATGCTTAATAGCACCACCTTATGTGAAATTATAAAAAATATTAATTAATTAAAATAATGTATTGTCATATGATAGAAGCAAATGGGCATAAATTAGCAACACAAGGGAATCACATAACTCAATATTTACGTGGAGAAACCCTTGCAAGAAAAAACTCCACCAAGAAGAGAGACCAAGTATGCATTATCTTCAAATAAATGAGATTACAATACATTCACTTCCATTCTCCTCGCTGCCTCTAACATGGCAACACTTGTGTACCTATGAACAACCTATTTATGCCTCAACCTATCCTTTTTCCTACAAAGTAACACTACACTCAACTGTTCCTCTTAATTTCTACATCCAAGGAGCTAATTTTATAGACTTTGTAATGTGGGAAAAGGGATGTAGAGTCTAAATCACACCTTTCTCGATATTACATTGGAGATGAACTGAAATTGATTACACATGACCACTTGGATAGTATCTTCAATGGAAGAGCCAAAATGGTAAATCAAGGTTTTAGTTCTTCTTTTTGGGGGTTGTGTGTTGATTTGATTGATTAGGATTTAAATTGGTTTGATTGTGTAAATGTGAAACTAGGTTGAATATAGATCTACAATAAATTGATATGATTTTAAGAAAACACAAGACTTCAACACACAAATTAAAGAAAAAAGTAGAGTAGAGATAGAAAAACCTAACATTCAAATCTAGACTAAAACTGGTTGGTCAGGGGCATGAATGTCCTAGACTAGGAAGTGATGTTGGTGTGAATATATGTCTTGTACCTATTAATTTGTCTTGCTAGGGACTTAGGGGACTTATTCACATATTAAGTTTACTTAGGATATAATATTCTTTCTAGAAGTCTTAGTTGGCATGTCTAGAACTTATCTTATCTAGCTTGTAATGCTTGTTTCCTAGGTTGTTAGGTTGTTAGTTGTCACATGTCATAGGATTAAGGCACATGCCACAATCATGTTCAATCCTATTCCTCACCTTGACTATGTAAGCAAGGTCATTGTACACTTTGTAATATACTTCATACCTCATCACCATTTTCAGAGGTCTTAATATCAAGCAAGCTCATATTCTTGCATATCCTCTTGTAGAATTTTTTCATTATTTTTACAGGTGGTCTTGGGTATAGAGCTAATCTTTAGCTCTTACATGGTATCAGAGCCAAACCTTGCAAAACCCTTCTAAGATTTGAGGGTTGAGCTATTGCTAGTGAGAGATGTAGGTTATTTTTAGTAAGGTTGAGTATGCTCTTCCCTTGCACCATATGGTGAACCTAGGAATAAAAAAAACTTGAAAAAATACATGATTTGGAGGGTTTCTCTACGTGGTCTTCATTTTAGGTCATTTTTGGCTCATTTTGGATGAAATCTGATCCTAGATTTGAGTCTAGGGTGGCTAAGAAAGTCAAGATCGGCTTTTGTTTCACCTAAATCTGTCATTTTTTGCTAAAGTTGTAAGGGTTTGAAGAATTACAAGATCCAGAGATTCAACCCAAGTCAACCTCAGCATCATCTTCAGAAGGCCTGAGAGATGAAGTTTTATATAAAATACGCTTATGTTCGACATCGAGTGTTTTTGAGGATTTTTTTTTACTTGGGCAAGTCATATGACCCCCTGGGTACAAGTGATGGCTCTCTACAAAGTTTGTTAGCCCAAAGCCCCTTGGATATTGTGCCCTCGATCACCTTGAGATCTATGAGCTATTTGCTTAGAGGTGGTGCACAAGATCTACCACCCCTCCTGTCGCCGCCTAGGGCAACGACTCTTTTTTTTCCTAGACTGCACACTCAATCACATGGGTGACCACTCGCCAGCCCCCAGGGGCTAAAATTGTGCACCTCTTTAGCCTGCTAGGTGCCTAAAAAAAGCCCTTTTTTCTCTGGAGCATAAAGTTTATCTAGGATATCAAAATTCAAAATATGAGATATTGATGGAAAGGTGGTTCTGAGTACTTCGTGAAGGAGTAGGTCATTTTTCCAATTTTTTTTGTAGGTACAATTTATTGGCAATTGAAGTATGATATCCTATTTGGAACTTTGATCTCTTTTTTTCATGATTATTGCAACATCAGAAAGGTATTAAGGAGCTCTATAATTGTGCACATGCACTTTTTCTAGATTCAACCCCAGGTATTATTTATTCAATATTTTGCATATTTGGCATTGTGGCTGATTAGTTGGACATTCTAACTCCTAGAGAGGTTTTGTCAGTTTGGGAAGGCTTCATTTGTAGTATACATCATGTTTGATGGGTTCCAATTGCTATTGAAGGTTAATGTCTTTGTATTTTTAGAGAATTATCATAGTTCATTATGGGGTTTTCCTTTCATCTTTCTCTGATTATGCTGAAGAGGGGAAACTACAAAAAAAGGAGAGATAACATCATAAAACATCCTCATCACTTCATTTTTTGCCACATTTGTATGGTATTGTTCCCCCTCCAGTTATAGGTAGTAAGAATTTTTCTTGAAATTGCAAAAGGTATGATGTATTAGAAGTTATTGATATGCATGTTGACGATGACATTTTGAAAGCTATTGATCATTTTGAGTGTCCTCATACTCTTTGGACTAAAATTTGAGAGATATATGGAGATCTTGGTACTCCACCATTCCTAGATGGTCATGTTTTAGAATATCTTGTGCCTCTTCATGTTTAGATTGGATACCCTACAATCATGTTGCTACATATGAGGGAGTTTAAGGATTTGGAATGCTTTGAATCTTTAGATGAGGATAACAAGGTTTCTTCATATGCTCCTTCTCCATTAGAGATAGTTATTGTACCTTCACCTTTAGTGATTTGTGTAGAGTCATTGATTGAGGCTCCTACCATTCCAATTCAGCTGGA
The DNA here is from genome assembly GCA_007258455.2 of Sequoia sempervirens. Taxonomy (NCBI): domain Eukaryota; kingdom Viridiplantae; phylum Streptophyta; class Pinopsida; order Cupressales; family Cupressaceae; genus Sequoia; species Sequoia sempervirens. The sequence continues at coordinate 11,020 of VDFB02302052.1, read as the reverse complement.
CCATTCATCTTCTGTCGGTGATTCATTGCAAAAGGTATCTCATTATCTTCCTGATTGGGATTCCTATTTATCAAAAATTACATATTTACTTTTGGATTCTCACATTTTAGATTTGGAGGAAAAATTTGAGGGGTTATCTCTCCTCTTTGAAGGAAATAATTGCAAAAATATTGTCAAACCATCTTTGTCTTCAGATCTTGTTCAACATTAGTTTCTACATAGTCCTGATTTGTCACCTTCTTCATGATTGAGCATGTACCTGATTTGGTTGTGGCATCTTCATCTTCAGTGGACAAGGAGACACATGAGAAGTTTTTAGAGACATCATCAATACATATTTATATTTATTTTATTCAATTCCTATCCAGAATGGGAAGCATTCCTACATCTGTACTTGGTTTTGTTTATTTTGAAAGGGAGACAAGTTGTTTGTTGACATTGGATCATGTGTTGTCTTCATGCACTTACCATTTTTTAGGATATTACACATTATGGGGGCCCTACATAGTCTATATTTCCCTCTTATGGGGGGATATTGATTGTAATATATATATTTGATGGATGGTGCACTTGGGAGGTATCATGGATTCCTCCATCCTTCATCACTTGGTTGTTTTCTTTTCTCTCTTTTGGGGAGGAGTTTTGTCCCACTAGGTTTTTTCCTTTTCTCTACTTGTGAGAGATTACATTTTCATTTGTACATGGGTACCTAAAATGGATTTGTAGTTAGGACCCATCTTTGCATATTTTTGCATCATTTGCATAATAATCTTCTCCCTAAGTCACACTTAAGGGGGAGGGGGTGTTGGTGTAAATATATGTCTTGTACCTAGTAATTTACCTTGCTAGGGACTTAGGGGACTTATTCAAATGTTAAGTTTAATTAGGATATAAGATTATTTCTAAAAGTCTTAGTTGTCATGTCTAGAACTTATCTTATCTAGCTTGTAATGCTTGATTTATAGGTTGTTAGTTGTCACATGTCATAGGATTAAGATGCATGTCACAATCATGTTCAATCTTATTCCTCGCCTTGCCTATATAAGCAAGTTCATTCTACACTTTGTAATATACTTCATAACTCATCATCATTTTGATAGGTCTTAATATCAAGCAAACTCGTATTCTTGCATACCCTCTTGTAGAATGTTTTCATTGTTTTTGTAGGTGGTCTTGGGTATAGAGCTAATTTTTAGCCCTTACAAGTGACACTTTTTAGGATCTTTGAATAGGTCTTAGTAGGTTACAGTCTATAGGTTCTTCCTTCCTAGTTTTAGATTTGGAACTTCATCTGTTGATAGATAATTCTCCTTTCCCTAATTTGTTGAAAGATGAGGTTAAATACTTGATCTTGTAATCAAGCCTTGAATCTTCTCCCAAATTTTCTTTAGATCTACCACTTGCACACAAGATATAGGATAAAGGACTATTCCATATAGGGGCTTGTCTAAGTCAAACACCACTTTGGTGTTTCCACCTCCACAATGGATATGATGATGTACAAAGTGCTTACCCTCAGTTGAGCATAGGAAAATGGATAAAAACAAGTGATAAATGATAACTTTCCTCAATGGATTGAAGTCGTGGTACTCATCTCATACAAGAAGAATTTTATGCTTGATTGAAGGTCCTACACGTGTTAGTACTCACAAAATAAATGAACATGAAACATGAACAATATCAATCATAAATTTGATGCATTTCTACTAAAAATATTGATTGATAAAAAGTGTTGTAAAATATTGCTTATTTTTCTCTTGAATGCTCTTTAGGATGCACAATTGGAATTCAAATTGCCGAGGTTTTTAAACAATGAAAAGACTTGTATTTATATGTAATTTTTTTTTCCCATAAAAATAATTATGAAAAGCCAACAAATGAATTTAGATTTGTAAATATAAAAATGTTGACAATGACATATTAAAAATTGAGCCAAAATAGGTTGGTCAAGGGCATGGGTGTTGACGATAATGTCACTCATAGTAACAGTGTAGATAAAATCCTCATAGGCAAACCGTGTAAAACATATCTTTACTTGAAAGACTAAACGAAGGAAACCTAAGGTGTCTGTGTAATAGGAAAAGGTTGACTTAGCTTAATCCCAAGGCTTTGGTAGTCAGGTCTTGACCATACTAGGTTTGCTTCAGGGTATGATGTGATATTGCTATTAATATCAAGGGGCCTATGGTCATCTCTAGTTTCATTAAGAATCATATGCATTAAATACAATATTTCTAGTTCGATCATAAAATAATCTCATGAAATCAAAATATTTGCAATAATATTTCATGAACATCAACAATTTTGCTATCACTTAAGTAGATTTAGCTTTAAGCATTCAACAATTTCATAGAAATGAAAGATTTTCAATAAATTTCCATTCATTCATCTATTTTTTTGAAATTTAAACATCTAATCTAAAACAAAGCATTAAAATACTGAAAAAAATAAAATTTCTCCTGGTTATTCTCCATGCATTCCCCAAGATTTAATCAAATCAAAACAAACCGCTTTATACTTCACCAAATTATTTCATAGCTAAGCATAAAATGATGAGAGCTTTTAAAGAGAGGGGTTTTAGTTTGGACATCGAGTAGGTTCTGTATGCACCCTTAAACAGTGCAACATATAGTCTTGTTTGAATGAACTAACAAAACCAACTACAAAAGATACATGAGATAGGTAGCTATCAAATTGGCTTCGATATTGATTAAGTTCTATGTGCATACAAGTTTTTAGTCCAGAATGATTCAGAAAATAGGAAAAAAGAACAAAACTTAAAGAAATTTTGGCTCTTCCTGTAGACACTAAAAAATGTCCTAAGTCTATGAGTGTCATTTTTCTTGGTCATTGTCCTTTGATAATTGAATAATTTTAATTATTAAATTATGTTCGATCATATTCCTCTATTAATTAAATAATTTTTAATTAGTTAATTAATTCACCTTCTCATTTCTATCCTGATCAATTAAAATTATTTAATTGTGTTGCTAATTATCCCTTGTTGGCATATGGCTTCTAGTGTTCTCATTGATGGTAACCTAAGCCATTATTCCGGTCCGCATATCAAAATTTGTTCCTATTGGCAGGCAGAGTGAAGAATAGAGTTTTATCAAAAGTGAGAATGGAGAACAGGGTATCTGATTAATATGTTGATCTGTATGCTTCACTGGATTATCATTTTAGGTTGTGGATCTCGGGGAAGGTTGTTGAGCATCTATTTTATCTTAGTGTTAAGTTTTGTGCTATCGCATTAATCGGTGTATGAGTTAGGAGATCCAATAGGATGATTTTTCTGTTTGTTTGTTCATGGTGGTGACTCTGTGTATATGGCATGTCGTGGATGTATAAGGAGTAAATTTTGTTTAGATATGTTTGTGTTCAAACATTTTGTTTTGGGTCCCAACATAACATTAGCTGACTTTGATGGGTACACATCAAATATTTATGTGGATTCAACCGACTATTGGAGAATATTTTTATTTTGCTGAAGCTGACATAAAGTGACTAAATCCTTGATAGCAGATATATATGTGAGTTCAGGTAATTCATTTTGATGTATGTATTGGTGTGAAGAGTAGAGAAAATGCGTGTGTGAATATCAGAAGATCAGTTCAGAAAATTTTTCTTGTGCAGAAGAGGATTTTTCTGAAACGAATTAAGCCAGAGTAGAGCAAAGTGCAAAATCAGACAGAAGGTCTAGAGTCTTATCTATGAGCTTCAGCGAAACTGATATCAGACATTTGTAGATGCTACTTTCTAAGTTCAACCTTTTGTTGTAATTCAAATATTTTGAAAGGTAGTGAGCCTTCCTTATTTTGAGCAGTGAGCTCTAGGAAGTGTGCCTGAATGCATGTGCATTCCCCTTTTCTTCATACTTTTAACATAATATAAATTGTGGATTAATCTCCAATGTGGTTTTTCCCCTAACAGGGTTTCCACGTAAAAATATTGGTGTTATAGTGTTTTGTTGGTTTCCTTCATGTGCTTGCATCTTTACTTCTGTTGAAATGTTGTAAATGATTTAAGACCTGAATTGAAATTTAAATATTGTTGAACATTGATTGATCCCCCCTCTTAGTGTTCCTTGAGTCTAACAATTGGTATCAGAGCAAGTTCCTTTAAAGAAGTTTAACAACTTGAGGTGGATATTGGAATGCAATGGATGTTGGTAGTCTTCAATAATAGCTTTTGGTGGCACTTGATGATATTGTTCAGTCTAAAGCAAAAGTCATGGAATTAAAATAAAATCTTGAGGATGCTAAAAAATTCATTCAATCATTGAAGGATAAAATCAATGAGTCAAGAGAAAAGAGGAAGGAACTATGTGATCAATTAAAGCAGAAAGAAAGTAAAAGCTTGGAAGATGTTCACTTGAATCAGACCCTAAAAGAAATAACTGAAGAATGTGAAAAGCTTGCTAGAAACAATGTTTCTCTAAAGCTTGAGATGGAATCTATGGTGATGAGGCAAACTAAGGAGATCAAAGAAAGAAGGAAGAATGAGGAGAATATGGCCCGGTCCTTAAAAGAAAGATCTAAAGAATGTAGCAAAGTTAATAGTGGATTCATTCAGCTGGAGATTGAACTGCAACAATCCAGAAATAATGAACAAGATCTTGAAAGATATTGGATATGAGAAGGGAGAAAGCTCTGGATTTGAACATGAGGTTTCTAGTCAAAGAAATCAGATGAACAAAGGCAGAAGGCATCCGATAAGACAACCTAATGCTCAAAATTTTAATAGTCACTGCTTTTCTTGTAATAAAATTGGTCATATGGCTTCTCAGTGTAGAAGTGAAATAAATTCAAGTAGTCCATCATTTCCCGGTCAGTGTTTCAGTTGTAACAAGCTTGGTCATAAGTCAATTGAATGCATAAGTATGTTTGTCAATGTAAGGAATGTTAAATGCTACACCTATGGAATATTTGCACATATTGCTAATAAATATAGATCAAGAGGAAATCAATGGAATGAGTGGTCTAGAAAAATAAATCCTGTGTGTTACAATTGCAATAGATTTGGTCACATTGCAAGATTTTGTAGGAACAAAAACATGGATAAAAGAGGTCTGGTATGCAAAGGCATAATTTCACAAAAGGATGATAAAGGAAAAGGGAAAGTGACTATGGAAGAGATAAGAGATTAGATGAAGAAAAAATGGGTAAGGAAGAGTGAATTTGATGAAGGAAATAAGCTCGCACCAAAACAACTTCTAGTAATTCCTCTGGAAATTGATCTTAGGTCATTGGTTTAGGGGGAGTTTTTCAAGAAAATACTTTGCTCCCTTGTTAGTAGTTGGCATCAGAATGCAGGAAGTTGTTAGTAGTTGTGCTAGAGGTTTACAAGTGTATTAGTGGTCATTTATGCAAAAAATTGAGAAGTAGAAGGTCCGTAGATGAATTTTTCTTTTGCTGTATGAGAAAACAGAGTATCCGGAACACCTAGGGAAAAAAATTTAATGCGATAAAAAGGTTAGGTGTGCGAGTTAAAAAAGGGTATTTGGAACCCTCATTTGTCACCATGCATTGAAGAAGAATAGGAGAGCTTCTGCAACATAATTTTGAAGGAGTAAAGTCATTTCGGCAGCGAATTCATCAGGTATTTCAGTTGCTTACTTAATTTGGTGTTTGGTAGAATTTTTTTTTCTGTACGGAAGGAAAAATGAAGCAAATCAAAGGAATGGTGAATTTAGATGAATATAGTAGTGAGAATATTAGGGATGTGAGAAATTTGTTTCCAATTGATGAATTGAAATAGATTGAAGGTGTGAAAGACAAAAGTTTGGACATTTGGAGTGAATTTCCATACTTTGATAACGCGAAAGTCATTAGGTTTATCTTGAACAAATTGAATGATGACATTCTAACTCTGGATAAACCCTATCTCATTTCGAAAGAGGTGATTAGGAATCTAACTGGTTTATGCAATGTTGGGGATATATCGAAAAAGAAGTTGATTCGAAACAAGGAAGTCAAAACCCTAACTAGAGTAACTGGAGATCAGAGGGCTTTGATAATTTTGACAATCAAGGATCTGATAACAAGGTATATTGTGCATGGAATCTCATAAAAAATATTTTTCAAAAACATGGAAGGCACAACTTCAATAGGTGCGGTTTTCATCTCTCATAAAATGATAATGGAGGATCATGATTTTGATATGTGTGGATTGCTAAAGATCAGTTGATGGAAAATGTGCAACTAACAAAGGAGGTAGATTACCCCTTCAGGTTTGGTACCTTGGTTACATGTCTTGTGATGTATTTTCTGAATTGCTTGCCACATAAAAATAATGTTGTATGGTGATCCCATAATAGTGGTTTACAATTTTTGGCCAAACTGGACATTGAAATTATTATTTTTAACTAAATCTTCACATTCGGGCACCTATAGCGGCTAAACTGTGAGGAATTTGAAGATGGTGAAAACTAGAGTCTCATCAAATTTTGTCTATAGATTCTAAAAATATTTTTTTCAAAATTTTTGGAATCAAATTGCACTTCTTTTTCCATCTCCCACAAATTTTTTTCTTCAGAAAACAACATTTTTAAAAAGTGACGCACACCGTATAACGCATAACTTTTTTTCCATGAAGGATACAATTCTAATTCTTTCAAATTTAGATTTTTAACTCTGATATCTAGTGCTTCCACTTGGTTAGATAGTTTTTTATTGAATATTTTTTCTTTAATCAAGTTTCAAAGTCAAAAGAATTACAATTCAAACACAATGCGACCGTATAATGCGTAACTTTTTTTGTATATGTCAATTTAATTTAATTTTTTTTGTTGGATCAAGGACTTCAATATCTGGTGCCTCATATTTTTCATTTTTTTAATAATCTTCTATTTTTCCACATGTGAAGAACAAAGAAATTCATTTTCGAATGAAAAACCTATGTTTAATAAAACTTAAAAAACAAATATAACAAAAACCAAAACATATTAAAATTATATTCATTGGATAGCTTGTTTGAGGAATACCATAATCATTTGAAATAAATTTTAAATGAATTCATTTGATCCCCAAAAGCCAAATCAAAAGTGATTTTTTATCGGCATTTTGATAGGTGTAAAGGAGACACATTTATAGGTATGGTTTAAAACTAGCGAGGTTCTATCCAAGGGGGTTTGATCTAAGGTGATTTGATCAAACACTCTTCAATTGGAATCCTTAAAATGGAAATTTTTAAGGCTTAAATCATTATATTTTCTAAAAATATGTGATTTTAGCTAAAATTCGTTCCTCTTAGGAATTGTAAACCACTATTATGACAGCACCATTTAAAATAAATGGAAAGATAATGAACCGGTTTGTAAACAGATTTTTGAACACTCCAATACTTTGGAAAATTATGAGCAAGAGTATGCAAAGTTATTTAAAGAATTGCTAGGGAAGTTTGGATCAATTAGCATTTCCATTCCGGTAACAACACTTGAAGTTGGATCTTCTTTCGGTGAGATGGAGAGGAAGAAGAAAAGAGCACAAGAGATTGTTAATTACACTCCTCCAGCACACAAGACTCAAAAAATTGAAGGAAAAGGTAAAGATCTAGTGATTGTGGACATACTAGATCAAGAATATGATGAGTACACTTCAAGGGAAGAACCAGAATCAGTTGAAACAAATGTAGTTATAGCAGAAGGAAGTGAATAAGAAGGTGTTTTATCTAAAGCAAATATATTGTAGCTTGTTTAAGAGAAAGATGGGATGCAGAAAATTGCAAACATATGGTCTCAGAGACCCTCTTATAAGCAGGACCTGATCAAAAGCACACTAAGTACTTATTTTGTGCACAGGAACATTGGTTTGGAGAGTTTGCAGAATGTGTTTCCTAAAGAGATGATTGAGTGCATTAAGGATGCCATGGTCTTTGAGTCTTAGGACAAAAAAGAGGAAGAAATAATTCTACATCTGAAGGAGTAGTTTAGGTTATCTCTCACCAAACTAAAAAGGAAAATGAATGTGTTGAGGCAATGCATAAATACAACCAATAACATCTACAACTATTGTCTTTGTTGGCCTCATTTAGTTGGGAAATACAAAGATAAGCTAGAGTAGATTGAATCTGAGCTGAAAAAAATTGGTTAGGATTATAACATGTTTCAGGATTAGGATGGTGTAGTCAAGAAAAAGATTCAAGTGTTGCAGTTTGAGCATACAAAAGTTCTGTTCACCAGAAACAACCTTGTGGACACCTTTTGGAAGGTGAAGGATTTAACCAAATGCAGGTTGGAGTAGTTAATTGAGGTTTTGAGGAAAGGAGAGAAATTAGAAGAGGTAATCACAATTCCAGAGTCCTTCATCTAGATTATCATCCAGACATTAGAAAACAACTTGATCCTAATCATTGGGATTGTAGTGGAAGCATGGAAGAAATTTCTTCCAGAAATGAAAGATAACTACAACATAATTTTCTGACTCAAGTAGTAGTTGTATTTCTTCAAATTTTGATCAAATTTTTGAAAGGAAGAGAGAGTGTAGTAAAAAATATGTTTGTCATTGATGTCAAAGGGGTAGAGAGAGTAGTGAAAAATGCCTTATCACTCTAAGGGGGAGCTATGTTTTTAAATTTTGAAATTTGGTAGCGTAATCATATTGGTTCCGACACAGTCATTTTTCACAAGTGTTGTCATAAACTCCAAAGGAAGAGATTGTTGGAATATGGATTCTAATGTTGTCATTGATGGAAACCTAAGCCATTATTATGGTCCACAGATCAAAATTTGTTCCTATCAGTAGGCAGAGTGAAGAATAGAGTTTTACCGTAAGTGAGAATGGAGAACAGGGTATCTGGTTAATATGTCAATCTGTATGCTTCACCGGATTATCATTTTAGGTTGTGGATCTCGAGGAAGGTTGTTGAGCATATATTTTATCTTATTGTTAAGTTTTGTGTTGTTTCATTAATCGGTGTATGAGTTAGGAGATCCAACAGGATGATTTTTCTGTTTGTTTGTTCATGGTGGTTGACTCAGTGTATATGGCATGTCACAGATGTATAAGGAGTAATTGTTTAGATATTTCTATGTTCAAACATTTTTTTTTGGCTCCCATCATAACATTAGCCAACTTTGATGGATACGCATCAAATATTTATGTGGATTCAACCAACTATTGGAGAATATTTTAATTTCACTGAAGCCAACATAAAGCATAGCAGATGTTTATGCGAATATCAAAAGATCATTTGATCAAATTTTTCTTGTGCAGAAGAGGATTTTTGTGAAACAAATTAAGGCAGAGTAGAGCGAAGTGAAAAATTAGACAAAAGGTCAAGAGTCTAAGCTATGAGCTTCACCAGAACTGATATCAAGAATTTGCAGATGCTACTTTCTCAGTTCAACCTTTTGTTGTAGTTCAAATATTTTGTAAGGTAGTGAGCCTTCCTTCTTTTGAGTAGTGAGCTATAGGCAGTGTGCTTGAATGCATGTGCATTCCCTTTTTCTTCATACTTTTAATAGAGTATAAATTATGGATTAATCTCCACCGTGGTTTTTCCCCTAACAGGGTTTCCACATAAAAATCTTGGTGTTATGGTGTTTTGTTGGTTTCCTTCATGTGCTTGCATCTTTACTTCTGTTGAAATGCTGTAAATGCTTTAAGACCTAAATTGAAATTTAAATATTGTTGAACACTGATTCAACCCCCCCTCTTAGTGTTCCTTGAGTTCAACATCTCTTTCTTCTATAATTAAATAAATCATCATTTATTTAATTATTTCACTATAGTCATATAATTATTATTATTATTCGACCTTTTATTCTTCGATGATTAAATAATTGTTGAAATTATTTAATTCCTCACTAATTTCTATCTTCCCATTTAATTAAATTGGTTAATTTAATTAAATGCCCATCTTTCATTTTCTCCAAATAAATAATTTGAATAAATTATTTATTTGCCGCTTGTTCCTTTCCTCCATTTTCTCCATTTTTGAATAAATAATTTGAAATAAATTATTTATGCACCCTCTCCTGGTCAGAGATGCCTGTCATTAACCCCTGTCATAGCTGTTAGGCATTATAGCCATCAAAATCATGCCTATCATGATTCCTCCAAAAATAGCATATTCTTGGTGCATCCATTCTGGACCATTGATCTTGGCATCTTTTTGAGACTCAATCTCAACCATCCATTTTGTAACCTCTCTCTCATGCATCCTCCACCATTCATCTTGGAATATTTCTAAAGGATTAATCTCAGTCATCCATTTGAATGGTTGTCTATAAAAACAACCTTCCTTCTCCATTTTCAACTGAACAACCTTTCATCTCCAACTTTCTTGCTTACTATTTGCAAGTACTTGCACAAGTTGACTACAAAATCTGAGGGCAAAGATTGCATAAGAAGAAGGAGAGACAAGAGAAGTAATCAACCATAATGGGGAGTTTTTCATTTACTTGCTTTTATTTTATTGCTCTCTTTTATTTGTGTTCTCTTGTTTAGGTGTGGTTAATAGTCTAGAAGTGTTGGCTATCAATTTTATTGCTCTCTTTTATTTGTGTTCTCTTGTTTAGGTGTGGTTAATAGTCTAGAAGTGTTGGCTATCAATTATTCTAGGCTAGAAACTCATAAACCCCATCTTACATTGGTGAACCCGACATGAACATCATTTTTTACAAATTTTTCATAGGGATTTTGCTTTTTTTTTAGATTTTGGGTATGGAATGATGCAACTATTAAGTTCAACGATGCATTTTCCAAGAAGCGATGCATCTATCAAACACAATGATGCACTTGTCTAGAAATGATGCAACTACAAGAGGCACCTGCAGGCAGGAGAATTCGACTTTAAAAACACAACAAAATCACCATCGTGTGATGCAACAAAACAACACAATTGTTTAAAGGAGTGGTGCATTTGTTTGCTAGGTAAAAATTTTCAGTTTTAGTCTCTTTTTTTATCTTTCTTTTAATTTCTACGAGTGGAATAGAGTTTTTGGGTTCTAATCTTCTATTTGCAGCATGTGGCTTTAGGTTGGGACTCCCAAAATTGCCTCTTGGAGCAACAAAAA
>VDFB02302051.1:0-25689 GCA_007258455.2 Sequoia sempervirens | reverse complement strand
ATATTATGAGGTGGACGTGTTAACCTTCCTGTTTAACGGATTTGAAATTTGTCTTGCTCCTATCGCTCCAGCTACCTCCTAATGAATGTTTCCAAATTGAATTTTTCAGTCATTTTGAGAACTTTCTGTTCATCTAATTTCACATGGCGGATTTCCTTATGACATTTTTGGTTCTATTTAAGTTTAGTTGTTACCGTTTTGCATCTTGGTAGGGTTTTTGTATTCAAATAAGTGGATATTCTTATAAATATCCATCCTTGGCTTTAGTTTAGGAGCTGGTTAATATTTCTCTTTAGCATTGTAATGTGGATTATCCACACTTTTGTACTACTCACCTATTTTGTCCAATTGGAACGAAAATAAGGAGTTGATCTGAATCTCAGTGTTTAAGTCCCACTAGAGGTAAAGCAGGGCCTACTCAACAGAAGGAGGTGACGTGTGTTATTTTCTTTGATTCAATTAATTTTTGCATTGCTCATCTCAGTTGGAAAATAGGAATGTAGATCTCTGTTAATCGTTGCCAGTGAATGTGAATGCTTATTCTTAGATAAAATTCATTAAATCCTTAGAATAATTCATTATGCTTCGCTGTAGATTTATATTCACTCATTTGTTGTAGATTTGATTACTATTCATAGAATTAGATTCATTGGTTATTTTAAAATGCATGTAGTTGTAATGGAAAAGACAATAATGATTTATGGAAAGATAGAACTAAAGTTCGTTTGGGATTTGTTCATGGAAGTTAGTGTTACTGCTTTTTAGCTTAATTCTTCCATGGATAAATTGCAAATAAGTCAAATGAAGTCTGAATTGAGTTATTGGAGTCTGGACAATTGTTAGTTAAGAGACAAATTAGGATTAAGTCCTTAGAACTAGTTAGGAACTCATTGTTAAGATCAGCTCTTGGGAGCTCCTGAAAGATCTTGATAGCTCCTAACAGCTCTTGATAGGGCTAAACCGCAACTAAAGTTCACTCTTTACAGTGCAAAACCCCCAATTTATGGAAACATCCTTATTGCATACAACTCTAAGACACACCCGGTTCGATAATTGATAAATTAAATGATGCAAGAAGTAACATCAATGACCTTGCCCATCATAATGTATAAAACCATTTCATTAAAGAAAACACTTTCACTAAAGACACTGTAGTTCTCGTAGTATTTTTTGATTATCTCTTATAGTAGTGTTACATTTAGGATTAGAATTAAAATAAGTTATACTTATGGTTAGGGTTAAGGTTAAAAATGGAGTTAGAGTGAAGATTAGAGTTAAAATTAGTAAGTAAAGTAAATCAAACTCGTGGTCAATGTCAAACCTCACAACTATAATATTCACTATCCGCATAACATTCAAATAAATTAAGCTTGGAAGAGTTTATTAATCTTAAAATGTTACTCACCTACCTCTTAATCACTATGAAATGCCAACTCATCTATCAACTACATAGCACATTCTTAACCTTCCTCTAAATCAACAACAAATACTTTTATTACAATTCTAAAAAACAAATACTCCCCACAAGTGACGCTTGTTTCCTCTGTATTGAAGAATGTAAAATTTTTTTAAAAATGATCAGCCCTCCCAAAGAGAGGCTGCGAAAATGGAGAAATCTTGATAAGAAGTTAGGACACCATGAGCATAATAACAAAATGGACAGACACCAATGCGAAGATGCCAAACAGATCAAAGCAAAAACGTATAAGACAGCTTTCAGACAATGAGAGTTGCCTGCAGAAAGAAATGACTTAAACGGCTGGAGATGCATATAAAACAGACTAGCCTCAATCAAAAAGGGAAAATGTTATTGTCCAAGCCAAACACTTGTACATTTATTGAACGGTTGTCGAAAAAGGACAAAAACATAAAACACAAAACGAATATGATCACCTCACTTCTTTAAAAAGCTCGTGCGTTGATTGTAAGGCCCGAGAGAAAAAAACAAAACATTTAGTAATAGACACACTGATTTCAACGGGGGTGTGTTAGCCCTTTTTCTAAAAGATTACAGTTCATTTTTTAAGGATATTCAAGCTTTGAATGGTGTATTGAGTGAATTTTTAGTGGGGCAAGGAGGTGCTTTGGGAGTGCTAAAAGGATGTCTTAGCATTTGCTAGTAACAATCTAAGTTTCGGAAGGATGTTGTTCAACGATAACTAGCGAGGGATGGAAGGATGTAGCTTGAAGTCATTTATTGTCGGTTGTGGCATCTTTTGTGGAAGTAATAATTTCATTGATTTTATATACAAGGATTTGAGTCCTTTCAAAAACTTATTTCTATCCAATTCAAAACTCTCATCAAAAGTATTTACCCATTAAATAAAGAATGATCTATTCATTATAATGCAATTTTCTGTGAAAATTGAGGTCTTACAAATAAGTTTATTTATACAAGGAATTGAGTCATTTCAAAAACCCATCTCTATTCAATTCATAACACTCATCAAATAGAATTTATTCATGATTTAAAAATCAATATAGTGATTATAATATATTGATTATAGTGACCTGTCAAAATTGAAGTTTTATAAATAGATTTTAATTCTTTAAATAGAATTTGAAATTTATGCAAAGAATTAAGTCCTTTCAATAGCTCATCTTGATTCAATTCACAACTCATAAAAAAAAAAAAAAAACATTTACTCATAATATAAAAGTTGATAAATTAATTATAATATATTAATCGCAATTGACTGTCAAAATTGAGGTCTTACACATACTAAACACTGTAAGCAAAATTGAAACTGACAACAAACAAACACGTTCCTTTTTAAGTAAAAAGGAAAATTGAAATTGACACCAAAAAACTTTTTTGACTTTTGCTTCCCAAGAAACTCCGTTACAGTGCATACCTTATCTGAGTGGATATTCAATTTACTTTCATAAAAACATTTACCCATAATATAAAAATTGATGTATTAATTATAATATCTTAATTACAGTTTTCTGTCAAAATCAAGATCCTAAAACTAGACTTTAATTCTCAAACAGAATTTGGATATATTGACTAAAAGACTATTAGACTTTGGTGATTCAATTGCGTATGTCATGCAAGCAACGTCACGGCTTTCATTGTAGAGAAAGACTATTAGACTTTGGTGTTTCAATTGCGCATGCCATGCAAGCAACGTCGCAGCTTTAATTGTAGAGAAAGATTATTAGACTTTGGTGCTTCGATTGCGTATGTCATGCAAGCAACGTCACAGCTTTAACTGTAGAGGACCACGTAAACTAGACTGCCATCCATATCTCCTAATTGATGTGCTTAAATTTTTATGACAGTGATAATAAATAACAGTCAAAGCTCTGGGAATTAGTCATTCAAAACTAAACACGATAAGCACGTTCCTTTTTAATTAAGAAAAAATTGAAATTGACACAAAAACGTCTTTGAAGTTTGCTTCATAAGAGATACAACTTTACAGTGCATACCTTCTTTGACTGGATAATCAGAGAATTGGAGAAAGGAAGCTGCAGTTCGTTGATATAAATCTACACATATGCTCATGCATTGATGTATTGTTCACATTGTAAGCATTTTCATATTACAGTAACTATCTTTCCTTTCAGAGATATAGTTCAGACTCTATGGAGAGCTTAAGGGAGCCGCTCAATCATAGAAATGGTAATGAAGAATATTTGTATGAGAACGTCCACGACATTGTGATTGTAGGAGGAGGAGTTGCGGGCCTTGCCACCGCCCTTGCCCTGCATAGGTATATCGATTGTATTCTCATTTTTAGGTTTAACTAATTATAATTGGTTGCTCAAAATCTATGTGACAGTGGATTTGGAGACATTGAAGGTAAGTGTTGAAAGTAGGGTTCCTTATACTATATACGGATGTATGGACTGACATGGTTAGTGGGACATCCAGGTTGGGTTTAAAGAGCCTTGTACTTGAGATGGCCGATACCCTTAGAACTAGTGGGGCTGCCTTCGTTATGTGGGCTAATGCCTGGAAAGCTCTTGATGATCTTGGTGTTGCAGACTCGCTTCGCCCAAATTATTGGCAACTTGATGGGTATTTTGTTTTTCTTTAGATATTAATTTGATGGGTAATTTGTATCTTTTTATTGTAGATTTAAATTGTGTTTTTAAGAGTTTTTCTTTAGTGTCTGGCACTTTACTTGAAACATAAAATTTTGATCTTTCTATGAATTGTGGAAAATGTGACTGACCATATTAATAAAATTCTGATTTTTCTATGAATTGTGGCAAATGTGACTGTTCATATTAATTAATTATATAGTACTTAAGAAGGTTTTAACATAAATTGTTTTCCTTACTGCGCAGAATTTGTGGGTGGTCAACTAAACATTTAAGATGTCCAACTCCATAAAAGAAGGCTAAAGGGTGATTAAAATGATGATCATTAAATTTGATACGTAACATTTGAAGTTGATTTAGAAATTGTTAATTTAATTGTTTGCTAGAATATTGTGCAAAGGGAGATTAACAAGGAAAGAGAGAAAATATTTTCTGATTCTATTAAATAATCTCCAGTCTTATTGATCTACTATGAATAAATTTTAAAATGCTTAAGGTTTCTGGTTTAACGTTTTGTATTACATCTATATATGTATAGGTGTTCTAGTATTAATCTGATTATATTTCCTCTATGTTTTTTTAAAATGATTTGGACATATCTACTTTTTTAATATTTTTAACATAATTTGGACATGTCTATTTTTTCAATATTTTATAGAAAAATCTAATTATGTTTTAAATGTTTGCAGTAAAGATATTTTCCATTTATCATTTTAGGTTGGATATCTTCCTCTTAGTATATACTTCCCTGTCTTGTTATATATAAAGGATTATTAAAGAAATGATAACATAAAGTTAAGTTATATAAGATTTTGAAATATGATCTTTAACAATTTTGTATAACTAATTTGTAATTCAGGGGTCATCCATGATGATGGAAACTAGGTGTATAGAAAGAATCAAACTATAGAAACATTCTTACAAAGAATCGTCTGGCGAAATGCACATCGTGATCCAATCAAAGTTACAGTGATAAATAAAGACAACACCTTCCTTAACCTTTGTTAAATAAACATCTATGCTAGGGCAGAGATTTTCCTTCAGTGTCACTGATTTACATATGAGATGAATTTCTCCCTCCTTATTACAGAATATGATTATTGGATTTCTTATTTACAATCTTGTGTACTGTATTATGATTATGAATATGTTTACATGATTTAAATAACACGGAAGACTAAATTTTACGTACGTATTGCCTATAGATATTAATAGGTTGTGATGGAGTGTACTCAGTAGTTGCGAGGTGGATGGGTATATCACCGGCAAAGTCTTCAGGACGCACTGCTATTCGAGGCATGGCAACATATTCGGAGAGCCACCAGCTGGAAAAATTCCATTCACAGGTTTGGGGTAGAGGAGTAAGAGCAGGATTCATTCCTTGCAAAGATAACCAAGTTTATTGGTTTTTAACAAGAAGATCACAACCTCAAGGTATAATTTTTATCTATAACTATTGATCCATTAAAAAGACAAAAGCATAGTTTTTGTGTTTCTCAATTATTTGTTTTCTTTCCATTGTTCATCTTATTGCATAAATAGTAGAAAAATTAGGAAATTAATTAAAAGCTAGGAAATTACAGCTAATTGCGGCTGATAAAATAAGTAATGGTGAGATCATGTTTCATTCATCATTTTAACAATTAACGTTTAGTTTTTTCTGGCATATGGGTGAAACAAATTAATAATATGTAAAATAGACTATAAAATCAAGTTGTGATCTTCCACCAACAAGTTGATTTTGAGTAGGTTAATTTGATTAAAGGAGCATCATATTTAGGCCTGTTTATTTTTATTTTGTTTCTTTCATCTTACAGTTCCGTAAATTGTCATCCTATGACAATTTCATATTATATTTTTGCTCCCTCCTATGTGATTTGCACATAATTTCTTAAATTATGCATTCCATATCCATTTTTAACATTTATCCGAAAATTAGATATGAAAGATCAAAGTATGCATTTAATATTTTTCCCTTGACACTTTGGATCCTGGAAAAGGGGGGATTTGATTGGGGGTAACAATATGGGGTTGAATATTGGTAGTGAAATTGTAATGGGAGAAGAGAGAGAGAGGAAATAGATGCACCCAAATAACAGTAGATGAAATATCCTCACCATTTATAGCTTATAAGACATATAGGCCTTGTGAATTACCATTAAATATTGTAAGAATCATGTCAACTAGTTATATATGAAGAGCCAAGATAGCAAGTTCATTAGAAATAATTTCTTACTCAACATTAACATCCATATAAACTTTAGTTTCTATATAGGAAGTGGAAGGGTAGGGTTTAGGTGACAACTTCTTCTTCAAGAAAGATTAAAATCATGGGTATTTCTTAGCATAAACAATGGCTTCTAAATGATAGGTAACAGAACACAATAAGACACATTTAGATTTAAAAATAAAAAATATTGGGCGAGTCAAACTAAATCTCATGAAATCATGATAAAGCCCTAAACATAGAGGAAATTAATGGAATTACAATAGATAAGAACATAAAAATATAAGAGGATACGAATGCAATAAAAATGATAGGTTTAAAAACAAAATTATTTAAGATATAAATCATAGAGTCAAACCTTAGGGGATGTAAGATCAAATAGGTTCAAGCCAAAATACAATGCAAATTAATATTTTCCTAATTAAATACAATACATAGACATTAGTATAAATTAATCCAATGTAAATTAAATGCAATATGGGAATGATAAAGCATATAAAATAATAATGAATTACCAAATTAAATTGAGAGAAGATTGTACTTAATGTAGAATTGAAGAGGGAATTTGAAAGGTGATGACTTATAAAGTTAATTGATATTTTCAAAAAGAAAAATTATATCCTTGAAATAAAAACCATCCTTGAATTTTGTGTAGACCTAGAAATCTATGTAGGTCTATAATATGAGTGAAGATTAAATCCACAACATATGGTATTGATTTCTAATGTAATGGATTTAAGTCTTTTAATGTTAAAGTAGTAAGTGTTCCTCACTACTCTTTGTAAATATAAATGATTAAGAAATAACTCCTTAATGTGTTTCAATGCTCAAATAAATGTCTTCATTAAATTCAAGGACATAACAATTCATCACACAAATGTTTGCCTAATTAACTCTCAATGACTCAGAAAAAAGACAAGAGTTGACAATAATTTATATATATATATATTTTTAAGTTTTAGGTCAAATCTATGTTGTGCTTGATAGACCTCATGTGCCATAAAAATGACGTGAAAACAAGTGTGGATAATTTGTGGATAAGGATGAATAATGAGTGTGAGGTGTAAATGAGGATTGAATAAGATTAAGAAAACAGAGAGAATTTTACTTAAGAATGTGTCATATGTCATTATTTAGACATGTTTAAATATTTCTCTTAATAAACTCAACATTAAATAGGAATTGACATGGATATATAAATTTCACCATTACAATTATCATAATTTCTTTTTAGCATATTGTAAAAAATTCCTCAATTGTCCCATATTTTTCATATTTATTTTGAAATTGATTGAAAGTTCTAAGTGATGATGTCTAGATGTCTAAGTTCATCTTAAATTTTAAATTAATCTAATTTTATTTTTTTCTAATAAATATCTCTCATGATGTTGAAAAGATTAGACATGCAACTTTAGAAATTATACAGATTTTCCAAAGCCCTTTGCAGAACTAATAGGAGCAAGTACAGCAGAAACCATCAGCTTGGCAGATATGAAGGTGAGGTTGGTGTTGCCATGGAAGAATCTCCTACCTAGTAAAGGAAGTGAAAGTGTGACACTTGTAGGAGATGCACTACATCCAATGACCCCTGATCTTAGTCAAGGTAAAATGAATTTTAAAGTTCAAACTGACCAATTTAGAACAAACATTTATGGTTTGATGTATACAAGAATATTGGATTTGGATTTTAATTCTCCAGGCAATTAACCATTCATTTGTAATACAGAATCAATTTTGGAGGGATGCAAAGTAGAGTTCTAGGAAGATGTCTTGAGAAACTATGAAAACATAACACGCATAATGGGAGAGTGGAAGTGGAGAAAAAGATAGAATCTGTTCTCAAGAAACACTTGAAGAGAGAAATGGAGAGTATTGAATTTGTCAAGGCAGTAATGCTATTAGTAGGAATAGAACCATGATCCTCTAACCATTCGTTTTGTTTCATGATTGATTTTATTTCATTGTTCTCCATCTCAGATGAATGGGATATTTAAACTCTGATTAGAAATCTGAAACTTGAATCATCCCAAGAGAAACCAAACATTCTCTCTGAAGAAAGACAATAAAGGGGTTAAGCAAACCATTTCAAAGTAAAACATTTCCATGTTTATTTATTTTTTATTTTAATTCAGGATTGAACTCTATCTATTTTATCTTTCATTCAAAGTAGATGTTTAACGTGTGTCAATTTTAAAACTTTATTTTCATCCTTTTTAATTTGTTTTTCAAATGTATGAACCATGGAAATTATATTTGGATTTTTTAAGAGATGATGATAATCTTTTTTTATTACATTCAGGGTTTTATGTTATTTTTAATTATAATTGTGAGGAGTTGATTTGTATAAGAATTTAATATTTTCTTATTTTATATATTAATGGTCTTATTTATCGTATATTGTTATATTTTATAGTTCATAGGATGAAAGCAAGTAGTATGATTTGTCACACCAACAATGAATTAGAAAATAGATGGTCATTACCTGTAAATGGGATACATTGAAATTCCTCTTTCTATCTTAGGATATAATTATGTTAGTGTTAGTCAACCAGGTAAAATGTAAGACAGAAATTAGTAAGGTTGCATGACAACTAGCTCCTTTATCCATCCACATGGTGTTTTGCATGGGCTGTCTATGTATGTAATATATGCATTCTCTAATACCTTTGTATATATGTAAATATGATATAATCACTATATATAAGCTTCTGCACATGAGTTATTCACCCTTTGCATACATGAAATATTTGTGAGTTGATCAATATGTGGATATTGGATGTCTGTATGAGAATGAGCAAGTCATCTTGTGCATATGGTATATGTGTGTGAGTTGATCACAATGTGGATACTGGATGTTTGTATGAGAATTAGCTAGTCGTCTTGTGCATATGGTATATGTGTGTAACTCGATCACTATGTATATATGTAAGATATGTTTGAGATATTCACTCTATGTACATGTGATATATATGGTTTATAAACTACGATTTTATATGTTTATATTTGTTGAAATTATAATAGTATATGTCTAGGATATGTTTGAGATAATATTATCATAAATGGATTGAATGGAAGTACTAATATCGAATTCATGAATAGTTTAGAACCAATAATTTTATCTCAATCCTAGACACTGTGTCCTAATTATCTCTTCAATTGACAAATAATGATGTTAGTGATTTCAATACATGGCTAAAATTAATCAAATAAAAACATCAATAAGACCATAATTTAATGAGCATCTTAGGGTCCACAAGTAATCATACAACCAAAAATATTTCCTACCTTGTTTCCGTTCTGGCTTCTGTTATTTTTTCTTGTAGGAGTTGTTGATCAAATTCTAAATAACTCCTATGTTTTTATGGCGAATTGATGACTTCACCCTATTGAGAAGGCTAATGGGTACTCACATATCCAATTTGGAGGACTTTGGATTAAAATGGAGAAATTTAGAGTGTTGCAGAATATTACCTTATGGATCTAGCAAATTTCTTAGAAATTTTCTATTAGTTGCCTTCATTCATCAATTAATTATTGATGGGTAATAGAACTTACTCAAGTTTCATTTCAAGCATTTTGAAATGAAAGCTATGTTTGGAAATGTGAAAGTTTTGAGCTTACCCCAAGCATCATTATTTTCCCTAGCCCTTGTAGAGCATTTAACATTCACCAATATTCATGCAATCCTATCATCTCTCAAAATCCCAAAACATCCTGTTTGTCCCAACCAAAATCTCTCTTACCCAAATAAAAATAAGTGAAAGTAAAGAAAAATGGGGCAAATGAGTTCAAACCTGAAAAACTCTATCTAGATCATGAAATGAGAGATTGTTGAGAAGGGTGGCTGAGTTCAAGGCGAAGGGCAATGGATTCAAACCTTCTTATCGGCTTGAGGAATTTGTTATGAACTTTCGTGTAAATGCCACTAGGGTAAGAGGGGAAGTGATTGAAATCACCCCTATTGTTATTAGTGAGCTCTCTAAAATTCCAGTTGAAGGTGAGCCAGTGAACAAATGACATGTGAGTTTTGAAGAATTAGTGTCTGCATTCCATGAAGCACTAGGAAGGGGACCATAAATCCAGTGAAATAAAGGGAGTCAAAAGCGATTTGCTCGCAGCAGTTTGGAAGAACAATGGAAAATAGCCATAATGTAACCTGGTTAATGACAATTTTCACCTGCGAGGGTTTGTACGGAACAATTCTTGGCCCAAGAATGTATATGCCCACACATTTAAGATATGGAAACATATACAAGAATTATTACTTTTCCCTTTATTCACAAAACTTCTATGGCAGCTTAGGTAGAGTCTAGAGAGCTCACCCATTAACTCATAGCTTAATCTATCAAGATTATCAAACATCATCACTGAAGGAGGTGGAGTGAGGGGGTGGTTTGAATTTCTATCAAGCCCCATTTGAAAAAATTGAAATAAATCTGTGGACCCACCTCATGGTACTAATTCACTACTTTAGTTATGTTATAAAAAAGTGTAGAAAACAAAGTTAACCGAATAATTTTTTTTTTTTAATAAAAGATTACACAACTATTATAAAGTTCCCAAGACGTTACATAATCTTAACAAATAAACTCAACACATTATCATCAACATAAGTACAAATTTAATTTCATGTAAGATCCAGTTTAGAAAACTACATACGATCATATATCCAAAATGTTTAGATTACAAAAGGTGGGATTTCAAAGAATCTCCATACATCAAAGATGGTGCCAATCACGCCTATATACATAACGGGTGACATACCATATTACATCCGACAATATATCTACTAACAGTTCTGCCATCAAGACCTAACATAGAAGCAACGAGAACCTGCTGTAAGCATTAGATCATCCAAGGAAAATCCAAAGAGACATAAAGCACGCTCTTCCCTACCACGAACCTGAAAGGTCCACTCCCTCCAGTTAGGAGATAATGACAGTCCACAAACAATGAAAATATAACATCACATTTACTGTGGTGTACATTTCCTACATCACACATAAACAGATTAGAAATCAAAATGAGCAATCTCAGATCAAATTATATCAAATAGATATCCTAACACATAGTACACCATCATGAGGACTAAGAGGCACAACACATCATCTGATAGGTTTAATTTCTCAGTGAATCTT
This sequence comes from Sequoia sempervirens, assembly GCA_007258455.2. Lineage (NCBI taxonomy): Eukaryota > Viridiplantae > Streptophyta > Pinopsida > Cupressales > Cupressaceae > Sequoia > Sequoia sempervirens. The sequence goes on along the minus strand of VDFB02302051.1, from coordinate 14,271 downwards.
CCTGTGGACTCATCAGTCTCCTAAGAGTGCCACTCCCTGGGCAAATTTCACCCATTCCCTACCTCTATGCATCTAATGTGGAGTCACATCTTTCAAGGACAAGACAGACTGCCATTCCTGCATCTTTCATCCTTTCAACCTGAACTTGTTAAGAAAGTAGGCGAGGCAAACATTATTTGAATTAGTGTTTACAACTACCCAACTCCTAATACATTAGTTAGGTTTTCACTGAATTATCACACCTATGATAGGTTACCCAGACAATCACTTCCGGATTCCGGCCCCTACCGCAAGCCACTCTTCTATAACATGACTCAACATAAAATCAATCCAGGGGATGCTATCAAGCACAAAAATCAAAACCAAAATGTTTACATCCTTCACTAGAGGTAAATCACAATCTCTAGGATGTCACTAAAGACCAAAATAATACAAAGCCACCCCCACATAAGAAAAAACATAACACTGAGTAGGTCTACACTTGAGATTAAAAATTTATTATATATGGATTTTCACTCTTCCTAGTCTTATAAAAGAAACATACGCTAGTTTTGTAATGTTACTTAATGTATACCTACCAGAATCAATCTCCAAATTTAAATCTTTATAAAAAGAACTAGAAATGATCATAAACTGAAGTGTATTGAATTTATAATACAAAGTTTACTTCACTAGTTTTGATAAAATATAAATAAACTTTTTAATGTTGTGTGAATACAACTAACAATCACATTTAACTAATTTCATTAAATAAAGAATTTATATTACAAATAATCTATAGATATTGTTATATTTCTAATGATTTTCAAGAATTGTATATACTATCATTATATAATAACAATACAAACTCTCTATATTTTATACTACAATTACCTTGAAAATAAAATAAAATAAAAGAAACATTTTCACTTATAAAACAAAACTACACTTAACTACACTTGTGTATAAATAATATCTAACATTAGATAGATTATAATTCAAGATTTTCTAATCATGAAACTGCCTGGATGCATGTATGGCAAGTTGACCAAAGACAAGATAAGCTCCCAAATAAATATCAACTATGCATAACCATCGGGAATCTCCCATGATTCAACGCATGAGATCCATTTATGTATGTAAAGTAGCAGCTTTTAAGTAGGTATATGCCAAATATGAAAATTTATACCTTCCTAAAGGATAGTTATGATGCTTCTTCTAAAACCATGCATGTCTAATAATTATAACCATAGAAATGATCACTATAAACTGAAGTGTATTGAGTTTATAATACAAATTTTACTTCACTAGTTTTGATAAAATAGAAATAAAATTTTTAATGTTGTGTAAATACAACTGACAATCACATTTAACTAATTTCATTAAATAAAGAATTTATATTACAAATAATCCATAGATATTGTTATATTTCTAATAATTTTCAAGAATTGTATATACTAACATTAAATAATAACAACACAAACTCTTTATATTTTATACTACAATTACCTTGAAATTAAAATAAAATAAAAGATACATTATCACTTATAAAACAAACTAATGAATCACACTCTGTGTATAAAATAATATCAATAATAGATAGATTATAATTCAAGATTTTCCAATTAAGGAAACTGCCTGATTTATGCATGCATGGCAAGTTGGACTAAAGACAAGCATAAGCTCCTAAATAAATATCACAACTATGCGTAACCACTGGAACTTCATGCATTCAACGCATGAGATCTCATTTATGCATGTAAAGGTAAGTTACTGTTTAGTTAAGTAATAGTTTTCAAAATAAGGAAAAATCATACCTTCCAAAGGATAGCTATGACGCCTTGCACCATGCATAGCCATTAATTATAACATCTAGTGACTTCAAGTTCCTGCGCTAAGTCAATTTTACATCCACGAATATACAATATTCATTATTAAGATTTACACTTAAACCAAGCTTTTGTTCCAATTTGCCTGGGAAATCAAACAATAATATAACTGGATAATATTCAAGAATCAGACACTCTTCTGATATAAAGCAGCGCTGAAGACTCAGGTGAAACAATTTATAAGGGAAGGAGGAAGAAGTAAACTTGTACGCAGATGAGTCAAATCTGGATGCAGGAAACTGGTACAAGAAAAATCTAAAAAAAAATGGATGATAACGGATGGAAAACAATTTAAATTCGTACAGGGACGTTTTCATGAACAAAACCCACAGGGACTTTTTCATAGATAAATCCCACTCTAATCCCTTTCAGAGGCTGCGCGCATTCTTAAGTAAGGAGGTTTGAATATCAAATGGATTAGTAAACCATATATATTATTTCCTTTTATTCAAAATGAATATAATACAACGGTAACACCGTTTTCATCAGGCAGGCTGCGCAGTAACTTCCTATGACAAATTTCAATAGAGACTCCACAAAAGAATATCAATCTGCAGGTATCCTAAATCCGACATGAGGTTCTTTATGTTGTCCTTCAACTATGTGCGCGATTGGGCAAAAGAAACTCAGGCAAATGGTAACATAAATGAAGTGTATCTGTTTACGGTGCAGATTGTGAATGGGGTCTCCGTATATAACAGAATGAATATATATATATATATATATATATATATATAATTAATTGTACAATATTTTGTTAGTTTTCATAAAGAACGAAATAAAAGAGATGATAACTGAACAATATTTTGTTAGTTTTCATAAAGAACGAAATAAAAGAGATGATAACTATAACTTCAGAGTTTCAACCTTTAAAATACTACTTAGACTCATTCAGTACGCGAAATTAGATATATGTATAAGTCAACAGATATATAGGCAAATTCAATCTCTGTTTTCAGATCTAAGAATTTACTCTAAACTCCATTTCCTTGTTTTCTTAGCATTTAAATTTTAACAATATTTTCAATAATCTTTGACTGCTTATTCTAACTATTTCTCTGTTTTATATGCAGGTTTGATATACCATTAATCTTTCCAAACGTTTAAAGAAGAAATTTACTAAAACTTAAAAAGAAGAAAACTTGGTTAATCTGGAAATTGAGCTGAAACGAATTTCTGAAACCTTTGCTAATTCCTTGATTAATTTTCCAGACTTCAACGGCGAGATTCAAATCAATCAGTTTCAAATCATGCTTGAAAATAGAATCTAAAAAGAAAATTTCTTCTGAAACAATTGAAATTTTGCTAAAAACTGCTGCCGTCAAATATTCTTCCCGTGAATGTTCAATAAATTCCAAATCCCCCTTTTTTGATATTAATTCATGCAATTCAATTTCAATCATCAAATTTTAAACTGATAGTTCAATTCGCATTGTAAATAACTCATTCAATTCAACACATTCTTCAAAATATCATAAAAGACCTATAACTGCAAGGATTCTTATCTCGTCGAAAATATCTTGCTTTAAAAATATCTATTTCACATAATTCAAGTTGCACAATTAAATCAGCAATAATAATATTTTAATTAAAACATCGCAAAGGAATAACTTTCACTGATAAATTCAACAACTTATTTAATTTAACTTAATAAATTAAATCACAAACGTAGGTATAAAACATTAATAAACATTTAATAAAATTAAACATTATATTCGCAAACACAAACCAATATATATTTGAACACGACAAGACAAACTGGGCTACACAGGTAACACAGAGATACTCGTTCAAAAACGAACGATGGTTTAAAAGGACCTGTCAATACCTCCTACAACATATTTATGATGAATTAGGGTATGCTCAGACCTGAGAATTAGGTGGAGCCGTTACCCGGTACCCGTGTCTACAAGAAAACATCAAGGTTAAAACATGTATATATAAACTCATGTTAGAAAACACACCGTGAATAAGAATTGCAACGTAGCAGGGTACTCACGAATGAGTAATGCTACACTGTCTTATCCACCGACACAAACAAGCAAGATCAATCATATAAAATCATATCAACATGACAACATAAGCAATAATCATAACCAATAAGCCATATCATGAATGAATCTATCATAGTATCATCGAACCAACATAACCAAATAACCAGGATGTCAATGTATCATCCGCAAAATCAAAACAACATAGTATCCAAAATCAGCGCTAAAAAAGAAGAACATAGTATCAAGGTAATCTAAAGCATCTACCAAGCATAATCAATTAAACAGTATGTCGAAACGGGAGGAACACTAAAACTATGAAAAATTTAAAAATTGAGAAAGGGGAAGCTTCCGGAAATGTATAGAAAAAGGGAAACAAAAGGCTATTGGAAATTGAAAGAGAAACCTGAAGTACATTGAAAAGAAAAAGGCATGCATCACCATAAGAAAGCCATAATATTGCTGATGCTAACACCAATGTTCTAACTTCCCCTAAAAAACTAGTTGAAACCCCTACAACCACTCAAGATGCCTTGAAAAATAGTGAGCAAATCCAAGAGCTTGTTCATTGTCCTAAATAACCTCAAAGTCCTCTTGAATCCCCAATTCCATCTCCAAAAAAAACCCCTATTCAAGTGTCTCATGGCTCTCCATCTCAAAAATAGTCCCCCTGATATGACAGAAGAAGATAACCCTGTTAGAGAGTATGATGAATCATCTTCACCACCTGTTTTGGTTTTTAGAAGAAGAAAAGGAAAAGAACCAATAACTGAACAACAAAAATACCCTCAATTCCAAGAAGAAGAGGAAGAAGAAGAGGAGGAGGAGGATATGGCTAAAGGTATGGAAATTTCTAGAATGAAGGAAGAGTTAGATGAGAAAAGAAAGAGAATGCAATTTCTGGAGGAAAGTTAAGAATAAAGGAAGAAGAACTACAAAATCTGTGTCCAAAATTGACAAACTAGAGAAGGAGATGATAGACAAAGAATTTTTTTTGTAAACACAATTAATTCAAACAGAAGAGGCCTTATAGTAGGCTAATGTACAAGCATTAGCTCAAATAGAGGAAACAACAGGGCTTGATGCTATGGAAATAGAGAGATTGAAAGTTGAGTTGCAACAAAAAGAAGAGGAGTTAAAACAATAGTCAAGTAGATTACATTATCTTGAAGCATCTACTTCATTAGCTCCAAGGAAAGACCTCTCTCTTACCGCACTCAAGCATAGGCATGAGAATAACCAATTGAAGAGCCAAAATTAGTAGCTGGAAAAAAGCGAGAGATGAGGGGTATGAAAGATTGCAACAAGCAGTAGAGTTCCCCTCTGCAATGTTATCAATGAGGAAACCTTCTAAATTATATGCATTCTTCTTGAGGGAAAGGTTTTTACATTCGAAAATTAATCAATTGGTTTTAAAAAGAAAGACAAATAATAATGATGATTGAGAATTTCTTGAGGATTTCTACAATAGCCATCTTATAGTTCAAAACCAAATCTGCAAAAAATTTTCAGCATGGCTTCATTCTTGGTAATTTTCCACAGTCTTTTCTAAATATTTACATTGGGGAGTTTCAAATTATGTAGATTTTGTGCCTTTGTTACAAAATCAAGTTGAGTGGGATAACAGAATAGACCAGTAAAAGGAGGCACAGGTGAGATTAGGCATTCCAATGAGGAATGAAACACCTTGGTCTATGTCTTTCAGAGCCACGGTTAGATATTTTGCACAAGAAAATAATGTGAAACCTGTCTACAAAAGAAACTTGAATGAAAGAATTAGAGCTTTTAGAAGTGTTCAAGAGCAGCTCCCACAAAGAGTCTTAATTACCACCAGGGAAAGGTATAGTAACATTCCAGCATCACTCAGAAGGAGAGAACCAATCTCTCCAAGAAACATCACTTGGCGCCTCACAATAGTGAGATCCCTGATACATGTCATTGAGGAGAAGAATACAAACTGGGTAGGAATGAGGTTTAGACCTCCATTGCTCATAGCACTTGCGCTTGCATTAAATTATCCACCATAGTTTATTGGAGAAAGTTTGAGAGATTGGTTGAGGACAATTGAAGAACAAAATGGATATGTTTAGCGGAGAACATTCCTGTAGTATATGAGGGTATGTGCAGGATCATCATGGAAAAAATAGGCACTTAAGTGGAAAAAAATTCAAAAAAATAAGAGTTAGAAAACTTGACATAAAAATTTCAATAAGTTATCTATATTTTTTCAAAAATATGTAAGAATAGAATTTGTAGAAAATTGAATGTACTTTATAAACTAATAGGTTTATTTTTTGAAAAGCAAAATCTATTTGGTGAAAATTTGAAATTTCAATGCAGTAGTACTTAAATTTTAGGGAAAAAATAAGAAGTAGGTGTCTATCTCATCACCCAAACCAATAAAATGATAATATTTTAGATAAGAGGAGGACCATGTCCATGTGATGCATAATTTTGTAATTTATTTCCAAGTAAATAATTAATTATGATTTTTAATTAACTTTTTAAAAAATATAAAACTCTGCATTGCCTTAAGCACCTAACTGGTCAAACGCCATGAAATTCTGAATTTTTTCTTTTTTACCCTATAGTATATGAAGCATAGAATGTGACACACATTTTGGATTCAAAAGATGTGATACGGTTTGAAAGCTATAGATGTTTTTCAATCAGCCTATCAATTAGGGCTTTAGTCATAATTCAAATAGAAAACGAATAATAATTATTTATTAAATTCAAAGTAAAGCATAATTTATATTGGTGGAAAGCCGAGAATCTCCTTTAAAAACCCTTTCATTTCACACCTTGGGTGTTATTTCAGCCACATGCCCTACATATAACGAATTACATCAGCACTTCTTTGCCCATCAAGATCCTCACAAGACATCTATGACTGACATTGTGGGTCTAGTTACCCCGTTGGAAGGCAGAAACAGGGATTTACTAGATCCTCAACCATGAGGACATGGTTGACGGGAGAAGGGGGAGAAATGATGAGTGCATAAAATGACACTTTAATTAATCCTTTTTATGTTTTAAAAGACTTTATTATATATTAATTAACTATGTTGGTGGTAGACTATATGCTTGAAAGTTTGTTTGATTTTTCCTTATATTTAACTAATTGTAGTATATATGAGAAATGGTATTTTACATTAAATGTCTTGATTTTGAATGAAGATTAATGATGAAATGTCTATGCAAGTTGAGATATTTTGTTGTCTTGATTACATCCTATCTTTAAGGATTTTGTTCGGTTGATTAAGTGCTAATATTATGAGGTGGACGTGTTAACGTTCCTGTTTAACAGATTTGAAATTTGTCTTGCTCCTGATTGCTCCAGCTGCCTCCTAATGAATGTTTCCAAATTGAATTTTTCAGTCATTTTGAGAACTTTCTGTTCATCTACTTTCACATGGCGGATTTCCTTATGAAATTTTTGGTTCTATTTAAGTTTAGTTGTACCGTTTTGCATCTTGGTAGGGTTTTTGTATTCAAATAACTGGATAATCTTATAAATATCCATCCTTGGCTTTAGTTTAGGAGTTGGTTAATATTTCTCTTTAGCATTGTAATGTGGATTATCCACACTTTTGTACTACTCACATATTTTGTCCAATTGGAATGAAAATAAGGAGTTGATTTGAATCTCAGTGTTTAAGTCCCACTAGAGGAAAAGCGGGGCCTACTCAACCGAAGGAGGTGACTTGTGTTATTTTCTTTGATTCAATTAATTTTTGGATTGCTCATCTCAGTTGGAAAATAGGAATGTAGATCTCTGTTAATCGTTGCTAGTGAATGTGAATGCTTATTCTTAGATAAAATTCATTAAATCCTTAGAATAATTCATTATGCTTCGTTGTAGATTTATTTTCACTCATTTGTTGTAGATTTGATTACTATTCATAGAATTAGATTCATTGGTTATTTTAAAATGCATGTAGTTGTAATGGAAAAGACAATAATGATTTATGGAAAGATAGAACTAAGGTTAGTTTGGGATTTGTTCATGGAAGTTAGTGTTACTGCTTTTTAGCTTAATTCTTCCATGGATAAATTGCAAATAAGTCAAATGAAGTCTGAATTGAGTTATTGGAGTCTGGACAATTGTGAGTTAAGAGACAAATTAGGATTAAGTCCTTAGAACTAGTTAGGAACTCATTGTTAAGATCAGCTCTTGGGAGCTCCTGAAAGATCTTGATAGCTCCTAACAGCTCTTGATAGGGCTAAACCGCAACTAAAGTTCACTCTTTACAGTCCAAAACCCCCAATTTATGGAAACATCCTTATTGCATACAACTCTAAGACACACCCGGTTCGATAATTGATAAATTAAATGATGCAAGAAGTAACATCAATGACCTTGCCCATCATAATGTATAAAACCATTTCATTAAAGAAAACAATTTCACTAAAGACACTGTAGTTCTCGTAGTATTTTTTGATTATCTCTTATAGTAGTGTTACATTTAGGATTAGAATTAAAATAAGTTATACTTATGGTTAGGGTTAAGGTTAAAAATGGAGTTAGAGTGAAGATTAGAGTTAAAATTAGCAAGTAAAGTAAATCAAACTCGTGGTCAATGTCAAACCTCACAACTATAATATTCACTATCCGCATAACATTCAAATAAATTAAGCTTGGAAGAGTTTATTAATCTTAAAATGTTACTCACCTACCTCTTAATCACTATGAAATGCCAACTCATCTATCAACTACATAGCACATTCTTAACCTTCCTCTAAATCAACAACAAATACTTTTATTACAATTCTAAAAAACAAATATTCCCCACGAGTGACGCTTGTTTCCTTTTGTATTGAAGAATGTAAATTTTTTTAAAAAATGATCAGCCCTCCCAAAGAGAGGCTGTGAAAACGGAGAAATCCTGATAAGAAGTTAGGACACCATGAGCATAATAACAAAACGGACAGACACCAATGAGAAGATGCCAAACAGATCAAAGCAAAAACGTATAAGACAGCTTTCAGACAATGAGAGTTGCCTGCAGAAAGAAATGACTTAAACGGCTGGAGATGCATATAAAACAGACTAGCCTCAATCAAAAAGGGAAAATGTTATTGTCCAAGCCAAACACTTGTACATTTATTGAACGGTTGTCGAAAAAGGACAAAAACATAAAACACGGAACGAATATGATCACCTCACTTCTTAAAAAAGCTCGTGCGTTGATTGTAAGGCCCGAGAGAAAAAAACAAAACATTCAGTAATAGACACATTGATTTCAACGGGGGTGTGTTAGCCCTTTTTCTAAAAGATTACAGTTCATTTTTTAAGGATATTCAAGTTTTGAATGGTGTATTGAGTGAATTTTTATTGGGGCAAGGAGGTGCTTTGGGAGTGCTAAAAGGATGTCTTAGCATTTGCTAGTAACAATCTAAGTTTCGGAAGGATGTTGTTCAACGATAACTAGCGAGGGTTGGAAGGATGTAGCTTGAAGTCGTTTATTGTCGATTGTGACATCTTTTGTGGAAGTAATAATTTCATTGATTTTATATACAAGGATTTGAGTCCTTTCAAAAACTTATTTCTATCCAATTCAAAACTCTCATCAAAAGTATTTACCCATTATATAAAGAATGATCTATTCATTATAATGCAATTTTCTGTGAAAATTGAGGTCTTACAAATAAGTTTATTTATACAAGGAATTGAGTCATTTAAAAAACCCATCTCTATTCAATTCATAACACTCATCAAATAGAATTTATTCATGATTTAAAAATCAATATAGTGATTATAATATATTGATTATAGTGACCTGTCAAAATTGAAGTTTTATAAATAGATTTTAATTCTTTAAATAGAATTTGAAATTTATGCAAAGAATTAAGTCCTTTCAATAGCTCATCTTGATTCAATTCACAACTCATAAAAAAAAAAAAAAAAAACATTTACTCATAATATAAAAGTTGATAAATTAATTATAATATATTAATCGCAATTGAGTGTCAAAATTGAGGTCTTACACATACTAAACACTGTAAGAAAAATTGAAACTGACAACAAACAAACACGTTCCTTTTTAAGTAAAAAGGAAAATTGAAATTGACACCAAAAAACTTTTTTGACTTTTGCTTCCCAAGAAACTCCGTTACAGTGCATACCTTATTTGAGTGGATATTCAATTTACTTTCATAAAAACATTTACCCATAATATAAAAATTGATGTATTAATTATAATATATTAACTACAGTTTTCTGTCAAAATCAAGATCCTAAAACTAGACTTTAATTCTCAAACAGAATTTGGATATATTGACTAAAAGACTATTAGACTTTGGTGATTCAATTGCGTGTGTCATGCAAGCAACGTCACGGCTTTCATTGTAGAGAAAGACTATTAGACTTTGGTGTTTCAATTGCGCATGCCATGCAAGCAACGTCGCAGCTTCAATTGTAGAGAAAGATTATTAGACTTTGGTGCTTCGATTGCGTATGTCATGCAAGCAACGTCACAGCTTTAACTGTAGAGGACCACGTAAACTAGACTGCCATCCATATCTCCTAATTGATGTGCTTAAATTTTTATGACAGTGATAATAAATAACAGTCAAAGCTCTGGGAATTAGTCATTCAAAACTAAACACGATAAGCACGTTCCTTTTTAATTAAGAAAAAATTGAAATTGACACAAAAACGTCTTTGAAGTTTGCTTCATAAGAGATACAACTTTACAGTGCATACCTTCTTTGACTGGATAATCGGAGAATTGGAGAAAGGAAGCTGCAGTTCGTTGATATAAATCTACACATATGCTCATGCATTGATGTATTGTTCACATTGTAAGCATTTTCATATTACAGTAAATATCTTTCCTTTCAGAGATATAGTTCAGACTCTATGGAGAGCTTAAGGGAGCCGCTCAATCATAGAAATGGTAATGAAGAATATTTGTATGAGAACGTCCACGACATTGTGATTGTAGGAGGAGGAGTTGCGGGCCTTGCCACCGCCCTTGCCCTGCATAGGTATATCGATTGTATTCTCATTTTTAGGTTTAACTAATTATAATTGGTTGCTCAAAATCTATGTGACAGTGGATTTGGAGACATTGGAGGTAAGTGTTGAAAGTAGGGTTCCTTATACTATATACGGATGTATGGACTGACATGGTTAGTGGGACATCCAGGTTGGGTTTAAAGAGCCTTGTACTTGAGATGGCCGATACCCTTAGAACTAGTGGGGCTGCCTTCGTTATGTGGGCTAATGCCTGGAAAGCTCTTGATGCTCTTGGTGTTGCAGACTCGCTTCGCCCAAATTATTGCCAACTTGATGGGTATTTTGTTTTTCCTTAGATATTAATTTGATGGGTAATTTTTATCCTTTTTTTGTAGATTTAAATTGTGTTTTTAAGAGTTTTTCTTTAGTGTCTGGCACTTTACTTGAAACATAAAATTTTGATCTTTCTATGAATTGTGGAAAATGTGACTGATCATATTAATAAAATTCTGATTTTTCTATGAATTGTGGAAAATGTGACTGTTCATATTAATTAATTATATAGTACTTAAGAAGGTTTTAACATAAATTGTTTTCCTTACTGCGCAGAATTTGTGGGTGGTCAAATTGTACTGGGATGAAAAGGACAGTCCAACTCATAAAGAAGGCTAAAGGGTGATTAAAATGATGATCATTAAATGTGATACGTAACATTTGAAGTTGATTTAGAAATTGTTAATTTAATTGTTTGCTAAAATATTGTGCAAAGGGAGATTAACAAGGAAAGAGACAAAATATTTTCTGATTCTATTAAATAATCTCCAGTCTTATTGATCTACTATGAATAAATTTTAAAATGCTTAAGGTTTCTGGTTTAACTTTTTGTATTACATCTATATATGTATAGGTGTTCTAGTATTAATCTGATTATATTTCCTCTATGTTTTTTTAAAATGATTTGGACATATCTACTTTTTTAATATTTTTAACATAATTTGGACATGTCTATTTTTTCAATATTTTAAAGAAAAATCTAATTATGTTTTAAATGTTTATGTGAAGATATTTTCCATTTATTTATTTTAGGTTGGAGAGCCCTTCCTCTAGTATATTTCTGTTTTGTTATATATATGTGTATGGTTAAAGAATGATAATATAAAGTTAAGTTATATAAGATTTTGAAATATGGATTTTACTGATTTTAGATAATCCAATTTGTAATTCAGGGGGTCAACTATGATGATGGAAACTAGGTGTATAGAAAGAATCAAACTTATAGAAACACTTGCTAAAGAATTGCCTGAAGGAAATATCAGATTCAATCCCAAAGTTGTTATGATAAATAAAGACAACACATCTTCCTTAACCTTGTTAAAGCTTGCAGATGGAACATCTATTACAGCAAAGGTAGATTTTCCTTCAGTGTCGCTGATTTACATATGAGATGAATTTCTCCCTCCTAATTACAGAATATGATTATTGGATTTCTTATTTACAATCTTGTGTACCGTATTATGATTATGAATATGTTTACATGATTTAAATAACACGGAAGACTAAATTTTACGTACGTATTGCCTATAGATATTAATAGGTTGTGATGGAGTTTACTCAGTAGTTGGGAGGTGGATGGGTATATCACCGGCAAAGTCTTCAGGACGCACTGCTATTCGAGGCATGGCAACATATTCGGAGAGCCACCAGCTGGAAAAATTCCATTCACAGGTGGAAAGGAGAACTCCCACGCCAACTCTGGCAATCTAGACTAGTTACTATGACTTCTAACCTTTTTGGAATGAATTCCTCACCTCTTTTCTTCACTATCCACCTGGTAAAATCTGCCACGGTTCTTGATTTTTCCTCTGTTCCAAATTCTTCGCTTTTCCTCCTCCTAGCATTCGGCTTCCCCTAACCTTCCAATTCTTTTCGAAACTTTTATTTTCCTTTTTCCAATGCCTTTTCTCCTTCTCCTCCTAGCAACACCCCTTGTCTCTCCAATTTCTAGCAAATAAAACTATAAAATTACATTCTAGAAGGCAATATATTAAATTTACAAATTCTTGCCTAGCAATTAAATTTGCAAGTGCTAGGTGAGCATAGGAATTAATTAATTAATTAATTTAAATTGAAACCCTTAGTTCTCCACCTATAAGGGACTATAGATAAAGTGAAATTAAATTGAAAGAGAATTAAAACAACAAAGATATGTCATATTTTAGCAAAAATAACTCAAAACATTTAAATTGAAAGAACATTAAAGCTCAAAGATATGTCATATTTTAGCAAAAATAATTCAAAACATAAAGTAGGGTAGCAAGGTTGTGTGACATAAAACATATTTTCTTGAGTATTGTATGCAAAAGAGTTAAAACACTTGGTCTTTAGTATTTTGGTGTCTCACTATGTATAGTCTTGGTTCAAAACTTTCAATCTTCTATCCCTTTTCCATGGCATAAATAGGCATACTAGATTGGGATAAACTCAAATTAGGAAGCATCAAGGGAACCAAACCTCTCTAGAGGTTGATCTCCATTAGCTAAGTCCACATTCAAGGAGATCATCCCATGTTTCATGAGGTGGCTGAGATATTTTATCAACTAAGCAAGGGTGCACACTTCCATGAAAAAAAAAAATGAAGAAAACACTCTAAATGTCATTTTTTTATTGAAATGAAGAAAAGAGAGCCAAAGTTTACAAATTCTTCATTCATCAATAACATAGGTATTAGAGTGCAATGGCTTTATAAAGCCTTCTATCATATTAACTACCCAAACCACTAACCAAACTAACTCATAACTAATAACTAACTAGAAACTAATATATAATAATTAACATTAACATGTTAATTTATTAATTATTTCATTATTCTATGTCATGCACTATAATTCCTAACACCCCCCCACCTTTAGTGTTGACATATAGGGACTTTATTTTGGAATTACAACATCAACAATTAGTTTGTCTCATATTCCCCCCCCCCCTCCTTTAATGAATTTATTCTTTAGATGTCACTTTCTACCAATAATGCATCCAATTACAATGTGCAATTGAAAATTTTATTACACCCTTGTGGCTTCAAAATATTTGTAGAAAATGGAGAAAGATAAATAAAATTGGCAATTACCATTTAAATACCTTATAAAATATAATAACAAAACTTGGGAAATGGGAGGTGTTGTATAATGGGTGCATCATCGGGAGGTGTTGTAGCAGTGTCATCGATTGAAGGTAAGGATTTTTCAAATTTTGGTAAGGCGGGAATCTCTACTCCAGGGTCTAGCGTTAATGGCAGAGTTCAAGCTGACGTTGGGAGGTTGGCTAACAGTTGTCTTTCGGATGGGACATCTTGTGGGTCCTTACCATTGGTTGTCTCACATGTCTTTTCTCCCTCTGGTGGTCTAGGTCCTAATGGTACTTCCTGTGACAAAGTGGGGTCTTATTTTGTGGC
>VDFB02302050.1:0-20576 GCA_007258455.2 Sequoia sempervirens | reverse complement strand
CAAAGGTTATCCAATGCTTCATTGAAATCAAGACCATAGGTAGTAAAATCATCCATATAAATTTTCATGCAATTATGAGAGATATCTGAAAATATGCTAATGACTATGCTCTGAAATGTTGCAGGTGCATTGCATAAGCCAAATAGAAGTACTAAGTAGGAATAGGTCACCCATGGATAGGTAAAGGTGGTATTCTCCTAGTCCTTAGGTTTAATTTGGATCAGGTTATAGCCACTAAATCCATCCAGAAAAGAAAAGTACTCCTATCTTGCAAGTGAATCCAGGACTTGGTCTATGAAATGAAGGGGAAAATGGCTTGTTTTGGTGGTAGCATTGAGTTCCCTATAATCAACACAAACTTTCCACTTCCCTCCCTTGTTGGCCACAATCACCAATGGAGACACCCATTGGCTATCTGAAATGGGTTAGATAAATCCTACATCCAACAATTTTTGTAGTTCTCCTTTTACAATTTCTCTCAATGCGGGGTTATTTCTTCTTTGTGGCTGCCTCACTAGTATAAAATAATCTTGGATGTATATCCTATGAGTGCAGAGCTGAGGATCCAATCCCTTCATATCATGATAGTCCAACAAAAATGCATGTTAGTGGGTCCTTAGTAAGTTTGTCAATGGCTTGTTGTTCTGTCGCTGCAAGAACTTCTACTACAGGAAGAGCAAGAAAAAGTGTCTTTACTAGATCAACATAATCAGATGCATGAGAGGATGAGTCTTCCTACACCTCACAATGGTTGTGAAATATGTTAGACAAAACTTCATCTTCATTCTGAACCTACATGAAGGAAATTTTTCCTAACATCATAAGCTATGCCACACAATTGACTTCCTCGGCCTCTTCACCAACATGTGGCCATATGGGGTTATCCATATCACGGGATGGATGAGTAGGAGGGTAGAGAATAATATTTTTGGTGCTCTTTCCATCATAAATGTTCATGTCTCCTGTCCAACATCTAATATCTAGGCATCTGTTGTTGCTAACCATGGCCTTCCTAGAATAATGGGGTACCCCCCTAGTGTAGCTTTAGGAGAAAGAATCATGAAATATGTTGGGTACTCCTAAGAGTCTAGAGTCACCAAAAGATCCTCTACTATACCATCAAGTTTAATAGTCGAACTATCAGCAAGCTGTAGGATAGTAGGAGTAGGTCTGATGCTTGCAACATTTAGTTGTTGCAGGATATCCTTGGTCATTACATTTATTGTTGCTCCCAGATCAATTAGAGCATTCTCTATTTGGATCCCATTTACAACAAATCCTACCACAAGACTATCTGGATCATTGTATTTGGGAAAATTCACTTTCCTAAGCATGATGTCAGCTAACTGTCCCACCACATGAACCATAGTGGGTTCCTTCTTCCTCCTGCCTGGATTCTTAAGGCTTGCTTCTTTAATTTCTTTGTCATATATGGGAACATCTTTTATGGCTTGAAATAAGGGTATACTGACACATATATGCTTCAAATGATCTATAATCTCAAAGGTTGTTTCCTCCTTCTCTTCCTTTTATTTCACAATTTCCAACCATTGAGGAAATGGTGGTTCTTGTTCAATCTACTTGACTGGAATTGGTGGACCTGGGTTCAGTCCCCGACAACGATGCCAAAAAAGTTGGCCTCCTACAATGATTTAACAACTAAGCCTTTAAAGCTATGATTCAGAGATTGGAAATCTAATCTGAATAGAAATCTTAATCATTATGAAGGTGCATTTAACTTGTCAACCAAGGGAGGTAGACTTGAAATGGACTAGCATAGTATGTGCATTAGGAATCCAAAGTAGCCATATTTATCCCACAACTAAGAAAGACATAATGCTGAAATTAAATTTCTTAGAAAGAAATAACATAATTGCTTAACATCAACCAAAAACTATACTAAGTTGAAATGCATGACATAAATGAAAATATGAGCAAACAAACAAGAAACTACTCTATCTACTTTGGTTGTAGGAACATTCACAAAATGGAATTCTAGTGGCCACAAGAATAGACAGTTGCCAGATTTGTAACTATTTGCACAAAAAAAGTAACAGATAAACTAAAAGGTGGAATTCTCACCAAGTGGGCCCCTGTGGATGAGTATCCCTTAAGAAAAATTTAAACTCAGATGCACAAACTTATAACTTTATTTTATTCATTAGAAAAAATAAGTACAATCGAGCAACATAACTAGATTACTAAAAAATTAAGAATGCAAATACAACATCGAATTAATCAATCTTCTAAGAATGAGCATCTGAGTCTTATTTATAGGAAGAAAAACTACTAATTAACTACCTAGCAATGCAGTCAACTCCAAAAAATTAGGAGGACACCACTTGTGGAAAGCATAGAAAGTGGAAAGGAGATTATGCATGCGTGGAATATGGTCAAGCAAGTTTCCTTAATGCAAATCTAGCATAATAATAGCTCCTATATTATCCCAATAAACTATTAAGACCATTTACAAGGTAGTTACAATTCTTTGATTTGAACTAGGAATCTCCCTCCATTGAGAGTCTTCCCTCAATTGACCTTTGAATGATCACCTTGTTGACCTTTATGGAAAATGACTAGTTGGAAGAATCTTCCTCAATTTTGTAGGCTCTAATTATATTTGCATAACAATGTTAGTACGCACAACAATTGCACATATGTAACTATCTTAAAGTAACATTCATTAATACACATGTAAAATTAACATAGATAGTTCATATAGTATGCCAGTTTTATTTAAAGGAACTGCAAAAATAAGCTTATGCCCAATGTCTATGGTTTTGAGGAAATATCATAAAAAAGGTCAACATCCAAGTATCAAGGTCTATGACAACTACAACAAATGGATAATAAAATTTATCAAAATTGAGCCATAATTGGGCTCATCAAGTGGGAGGTGACTTGTGGTCTCTTTGATATGGTTATGGTTGACTCAGTAGCTTGTGAAGAGTATCTAAGTGGGACCTGATTGGTGATGAGATGGAAAGCAATGGTTGATTGTTGACAATTGATGTTTAGTTTAGCAAATGAATGGACATTGGAGTGACTTGTTGTTATCAGAGAGAGATGAAAAAAAGTCTCTTCAATGGCTCGACAAGTTAGCATCGGTTACCTATAGAAGTTTAATTGACAATTGGGTGTAGACACCTAAAAATGACCTAGGCCTGCAAGCTTCATTTTTACCACTTTCGTCCTAGCATAATTAAGCTATTTAATTATGTCCTTGGTCCACATTTGACTATTGATTAAATAATTCATAATTATTTAATTAATTCATGTCATTTGTTCCTCCTTGATTATTAAATAAATAAATATTATTTATTTATTTAATACATCACTAATTATCTAAAGTCTTCCTTTGATTAAATAACTTTCATAATTTATTTAATTTCCCTTTACCATTTATGTCTTCTTGATTAATTAAATAAATTTTATTTATTTAATTACGCCACTAATTAAGTCCCCTTCTCCTAAAAAATTAAATAAATTCTTATTTATTTAATTCTGTCCATTTTCCACTATAATTAAATAATTCATTTAATTATTTAATTAATCATTAGCTTTTTCTCCCATTAAAATTAAATAAATTTGATTTATTTAATTTAGCCATTCTCTTGAATTTTGAATTAAAATCATTATTTAATTTAAAAATAATTCTTTTATCACATTCCTCCATAATTAAATAATATCTTTATTATTTAATTACTTGCTAGTTACCCGGAGTAAATAAATCTTATTATTTAATTTTCTCCAGCAACCTCTTTGTCCGTGCCGGCATTATCTTCCAATTTAATTCTTGACTGTTGACTTCTCATTTATTTTCGACCGTTGATTGAATTATTTCATAATTCAATCTCCACCCTTCATCCTTACCTGTTGCCCTAATTTTGACCTAACCCTAATGCACACAACAATATTCAATCTTAAGCATTGATCTTAGGGTTCCTGTCATCTTTTCATCCTGGCCACACGTTCAAAATTGCAATTTTTATAAAAGGGCAATTTTGACCTCATTTGGATCTCTCTCTCAGTCTTTAGCTCTCAGTCTTTAGCATATTTTGACTTCTTGCATTCTTAGTCTATGTCAATTTGCTGTCAACTTAGGTCATAGTCATTAACAGTCTTAGCCATTTTAGCTCATTGTAGGGTTATTTTTATTTTCTGCAAATCCTTCAACACTTGCATAGGGCTTAGTCTTTGGTCATAGTTGCTCATAAATCTGAGGGCATTGTTGTTTATCTGCAAGCTAGGAGGTGTAACAGAGGTTAATCATGGAAGGTGGAGACATAGGGTAACACTATCCCTTTTGTCTTCACCTCACTTCCATTGTACTTTGTTATTTTCATAGGATTTTCTGTTATTGTGCTAACCCACCTTAACAATAAATTCAGGATTTTCCCTTGATTACATTGGTGAACCCGACGTTGTTATTTCGGCTTTTCGTACATTTTTTTTGTTGTTTTCTGTTGTTTTGCAGGTACAGGTACGGATCGCCGCAACATTTTTAAAAACAGTGTGACGCATCATATGCGTCGCGACGCATACGACAACTTCAGAGCCGCAATCGCCCTGTCACAACGCAACTAATAAACAGAACGACGCATCCGTTAGTCCTGAGCCGCATCTGATACCCCGAAAGCCGCATTCGAAACTCGCGCCGCATCCGTTTGGTATATCATTTTTGTTTTCTTTCAAGTTTGCGGTTTTATTTTTGCATTTCGGGTTGTCCAATCGCAGGTTTTTCTGTTTTCTGTCTTTTTCCTGCATATTGAGCAATATTAGGTTTTCTGTCACTAATCATTTCCCGTAGTGGCTTTCTGTTTTGGGTGGAATTTTTTGTTGTCTTCTGTTGTTTTGCAGAATACTGGTACGCATCGCCGCAACCGTCGCAACGCATCTGCTCACAGAAACGACGCAACTGCCCTGACAGACCGCAACTGACAATTCCAGAGCCGCATGTGACTGTCTGAGACGCATTCGCCTAACAGAATGACGCATCTGACAAACCGAGCCGCATCTGTGTTGTAATACCGCGCCGCATTTGTCTGGTAAACTTTTCTGTCTGTTTTTAGGTTTTAATTACCGAATTTCAATTTTTTTTTCTGTTTTCTGGTTCTCTGTTTTCTGTCTTTTTCTGTGTTAGCTATTCCTGCATGTTAACCAGGTTAGATATTTTGTGTTACTAATAGTTTCTTGTAGCGTGTGGCGATCCTTTTTCGTGTGTCCAAGACCATCACATCCAAAACTACTAACTCATTGTTTGCAGATTCGCATGTCAAAGAAGGAAAGAACAAAACAGTGTGTTTGTTTATTTCTAGCTTAGCAAACTTTGAATTTGGTGCTTTTAAAAAGAATGATGTCTTTCATGCTTGAGTGTGTTTGTGGAGTGGTAGGTGAGTATGCTCTCACTTGGTGAAAACCTTGTGATCAGAAAACCAGACCCATTCTTTTTTGTTAATTTACCCTTCACGATTCGGTATATCGAAGTATCCTCTCCCCTTGCGCATTCGTGCGATCCTGGGTGTAAGAGAAACGGTTACCGACTCTAGAACTTGGGCTGTTCTGGTGGGAAAAAGTACTCACCCCAGGACGACTCAGACCGGTAGCACCCTGACACCGAGGGACTTCCAGCCGGTATAGAAAAGTGGGTTCTTGGGGAAAGCCCAAGAATCACGAGCGTGGTTCCGACGAGATGGATCCAAAGGGGACTCGCCAAGCATGGATCACGCTTCCCCACTAACGAATGCCCGACTAAACACCTCTTGTCTTAGTGTCCAACCGTTTATTGGCCGCTGCTTGATATAGTGCAGGTACAGATCATTCGAAGATTACTCTATCATTGATCCTTTGAGAGATAGCAATTCCTTGGATGTCACTACTTCCAATGAATCCGACTTGGTGTGCTCGAATGACGTTAATGAGCCGTGGAGGGGAGCCAATGCCACCAAATTCTAAGCTATCCGCTCTCGAGAAGGAAAGGTGTTCATCACCAATCCGGGGTATAACTGGTGGGCTATATCAAGTATACAAACCCTAGGCCTAGTGGCCTTTCTAGGATTGTGCTTATCTCATGTGTGTTTGGTTATCCCTTAAAACGCTGTGTTTGTCAAGTGCATTCTGGTTTTGTCACAGTCCAACCAAAACAGTCATCAAACAGATCAAACACTCCCATCAACATACCATGAAAATCACTTTGAAACAAAACTGTCATATCATTCGAACCGCAACTGACATTTTGAAACGCAACTGCCTGATAAACCGCATCTGAAGTCTTAAACGACGCATCTGTAGGCGTCGCGACGCATATGTTAACCTGAAAGCCGCATCTGTTAAACAAAATCGCATCTGACAGTCAAAAACCCGTAAGTGAAAAACTGAACCGCAATTGCATAACTGCGACGCAATTGCTAAACTGAGACGCATATGCCTGTCAAACTTTTTAAACTGCACAGTCAAAACCAGAGACCTCCAAACTGTCAACCATTTGTCAAACTCCGTCATCAAAAGTATTCTGCCAGAAAACCAATTTGAAATTGCTCAAAGTCTTGTCCCTTAGCTTGCATTGATCACCTTAGGTTTCATACCTCACCCCATTTAGTATCATACATTCAGCATTACATTGTCCCTAGGCTCATATCTTGCATACTTAGGAGTAGGCAAATCTCAAGCACCCCTTAGCAAAATCATTGTTTTCGAAATTAGACCCTTTTTGGACCAAGTCATCACACATCCTTTTAGTCATTGTCCTCTTTGGTGAGATTTCTTCCAACTCAAAAGTCTAGTTAGGAAGACTCATTAGTCATCTTGTCACCTTGTCATTAACAACAAAGTCCTCTAGCAGTCCACATCGAAAACAAAGTTCAAGCTTAGAAGTGCTTAGATAGCCTCATTTTACATTGCATCCACATTGCATACCTTATTCACAAAAATCCAAAAAAAAAAAATAGTGGTCATTTTAGTCGTCAATTTGAACCTTAGACTTCACCTAGTATCATACTTGCATTTAGTGGACATCCCCTTTGAGCAAGCTCATTTATGGTCGAAACCAGACTTCAAAAGCAAAAAAGACAAATGGAAAACTTCATGCCAGATCCCAACAGTCCTCCACATGACTCAAACTGGACCGCGAATGATCCCTTTACCAATCTAGACAATCAACCTCTAGTGACAACACAATCCTTACCTAACAACTCATTCGAGCGCTACATGCAAAGAGATGAAAATGGTCAACTCCTTCAAGAACACATAGAAGCATTGACACAAGACCCAGAGGCCTACCAGTTGGCTGAAACAATAGCACGTCACGATAGGGACAGATTCGTAGCTATGCTCTTGAGTGAAGGAGCTAGGTTACCACCAGGATTTGACATTAACACATTACATGATCCTAATGCCAACAATGTTCACAACATCTCACACAGTGGTCAAGTTCTAAATACTACAAGCAACATCCCTTTTGGCACAACGACATTGCATACCACATCCAACATCCCAAACATCTCCAATACAATAAACGCTACATCTATTGGGGGATCACAGTCATCCACAACATCCACAACACTACCCCAATTAAATACAACCTCTCTTGGTTCCGTGACATCATCGGCAAATCATTCCAATCCTCCTGTTATCCCAACAGCAAACACCACAGGGGCATCCTCAAGTCATCACAACTCCCCCTTGACAACTACATCTACTACCATGAACACAACCTCAACAAACGCATTCAGTAGCAGTTCACAACATCCTTTGGGAGGACCCACAGGACGTATCTTCATACAAGGACAACAACAAAACGTTAACACGACAACACAGTCAAATGTCACTACCTCCCAAGGTACAACTGCCAATGTGCCCCTTGTGCAAAATCAGCAATTCACACAAAGTGGCCAACTGACTCAACCCATGACATCGTTAGTACATCATAACATTCCTGGTCACAACATCCCCCAAATAATGACACGCGTAGCTGGGGGACATATTCCAACATACTCATCCAACGTTCACACTCATCAACATGCACCTAGTCACAACTTTCAATACCAACAACACACATCATACGTACCACAACAACCCATACCGCCACAATACACCTATACTCACGCAAGAACACCTGGTGTACCAGGCAATCCAACGTATGGACATGTCGATGACCCCACCATAGATGAACTCAAAGGAACAGTGCGGGATATGGCGAAGCAAATGCAAAACATGCTCATTACGGGTGGAAAATCCGAAATATCATATGACTTGGACGTATACCCATTCGACACAAACTTACGTATGCCTGCATTTCCGCCAGGATATGTGTCACCCAACTTCACTAAATACAAAGGAAAAACAAATCCCATTGAACATCTTCGCGAATTCGCAACTAACTGTATGGATATCGCCTACGAACCCACATACCTGATGAGACTCTTTTCCAAAAGTTTGGCGGGTCAAGCCCTTGAATGGTTTTCAACACAAAAAGATATCCAATCATGGGATGAGCTCAAAAGGAGGTTCCTAAAAAATTACGCATACAATATTGACATGGACACCTCTATCACTAGCTTGTGCAATCTCACACAAGAAGAGTCGGGTGAGACATTTATCCCGTTCTTCCAAAAATGGAGAAGCCTCGCTAGTCGATGTCACATTGACATTCCTGAAAGGGAAAAGGTCGACATGTTTGTCCAAACACTTCTAGGTCCCCTCAAATTCGCATTGCAAATACATTGTTGCACAACCTTCACAGAATTAGTGGAAAAGGGGGTCCAAATTGAGAAAGCCCTTATCGCAAAGGGAGAACTGAAGTATGGCTCCAAAAATACAAACACCAACACACCCGCTGACAAAAACAAATATTGGGTCAAGAATAAACATGTCACAAACGATGGTGTTGTAGACGCCAAGACTGCAAGCCCCGTATTGGCTCTGAAAGGGGTACAACAACAAAATAGACCAACAACGACATCGACACCTCCCCCCAATACTCCTTCGAACAATCAAAATGGTCAAAACCGTCAAGGACAATATCGTCAACCAAGACAATTCCCTAGGGGTCGCACATACACCAATTTAGGTGAACCCATTGCAAACGTCCTCAAGAAATGCATTCAACATGGGGTCATCACACTTCCGGAAATAAAACCTTATGACCCCGGACAATTCAAACCAGCATGGTGGGATGACAACGCAATTTGCGAATACCATCGGGTCAAAGGGCATACAACCTCCAACTGTAGACAACTGAAAAACGTAATTCAAGACCTTATTGACAATCACACTATCGAAGTAGGTGGATCGCAATTCAATTCCAACTCGGATCATACTATACACAAGAATCCACTGCAGGATCATGGTCCCCATAATGCTTCCACTTCAGCTAACTTCACCCGAGCCAAGTACGATTACTCTGGGGGACCAATAATAAATAATGTTAGAACAGACGAGGAATACATCCACACCATCACGATCAAGAGAGCACCACAGTGCAATGCTACTACGCGAAGTGGCAAGGTCACTATACCCCATCCACCTCCCCCTAGACAAGCCAAGATTATTATAGGAGGCCCATCTGCTAAGCAATCACAACCAGCTCCATCAGCTAAACAACCAAAACCTGCCTCAACCCCACAACCGGGAAAACCGAAAAGTCAGTTCAATCTCATTGACCAACTAGGAAAGACTCCTGCGCAAATATCTATCCTTGAGCTGCTTCGCATTTCTCCCGCACACAAAGAAATCCTGGATAAAACTCTCTTAGAGTCGTCGGTCCCAAAGGACATCGATGTCAATCAGTTTGAAACTATGGTGGGATATCTCACCACGCCGCACCATGTCACCTTCTCAGATTAGGATTACTCATCATCAAAAACCAATCACAATGATGCGTTACACATAGAAGTTTTTGTTCACAAGCACAAGGTTAGACGGGTTTTAATAGATGGTGGAGCAGGGTTGAATATATGCTCCCTTAAACTGGTTAAGGCTCTTGGATTCTCTGATGCATGTGTAGACCCAACAAAAAGCATAGTGATCAAAGCATATGATGACGAGGAACGCTCTTCGCGAGGTGTTATCTCTCTCCCTATCAGAGTGGGACCACTCATTGTCGACACAACTTGCCAGGTCCTGGATTTAGAACTACCATATAACATTTTACTTGGCCGTCCATGGATCCACGCTTTGAAAGCCGTTCCGTCAACTTACCACCAATGCCTCAAGTTCCCTTTTGACGGTACAGAAATCACCATATACGGAGACCCCGACCCTTTCCAATATTGTACCAATTTAAGGGGTGTCTCTGAAAACCAAGTACCTATTAACCGGGAAGCACCTGGCTCCTCGTCCAAATACATTGACCCTTCCATGCTCGAGTCATCTTCCACATCTACTCCATCCACGCCTTCGGACGTATCACAACCCTCCACCAACCTTAAGCCCGAACCAACTGATAGAATCCAGGACCTTGGCTGCGGAGAGTTCAAACTAAATACAGCATACAGCATAACTACAATACCTCCTCCTCCAAAGATATATGGTCGACCATGTTTCAGAATGGAACCGCAAGAAACATTCAAAGTTCCACCGAATACAGTCCTCATCAAGTGGGGAGACATGAGTGATGAAGATCTTACCGACATCACAGGATGGATCTACAAGGACACAGTCTCACTACCTCCACTACTAGTCCAGAAATATGGCAAGGGTTACAATATCATGAAGGCTAAAGGCTACGATGGTACTAGTGGTCTTGGCAAAAATAAAACTGGTCGAAGAGAACCCATAGAAACTTTCCAAATCCCGAAGTATCTTGGACTAGGGTTTAGATCACTCGAGGCTGACGATCAACGTACCCATGAACTTCCTAATGAGCGGATACATGCTTCTGAAAGTGTTGAGACTACTGAGGAATACCTAAATGAAACAGACTCTCACGAGTGGGAATTTGGTTCCGAACGATCCCTAAGTGACTGTTGTCTTGATGACTTGTTTGTCGAACCAGGGGAATTGACCTCTGAACAACGATTTTGGCAAACATTCAAAATTGAGCAGGCACCAAACAGTCAAAACCCCACTACCATGTCTCATGACACGCAACAGCCACCAGCCGAACCCCCTCAGTCTAATCTATCCGAAGTATCAGATGACATTGATAACCAGAGCTCTCAAACCTTCACCCCTTATTATGATAACGAACATGACACTAGTGAAGGAGAATACTGGATAGAGTCTGATGTCGAGTTGGATGATGATAACCTCATCTACAACGTCAACGCATCCATTTGTATGCTATCGGCATCCTCACCCGAATTCACTAGCCTTGACGATGGCATTTCCTTAGTCTATCCTGAACTAGTCGATTGGGACCAACAGGGACCGCCAGTTCTGGACACATTCCAAAATGATGAAGCCATTGCTGAATTCATGGGATTACGTGAAGGCATACCAAGTGGCGATCACAAATCAGGATTTTCTATTGATCTAGACTGCACGGCATATTTCGGTGAGATGGTTCAGTCCTCTAGTCGCAAAAGTAAAAATAAAGTAAAAAATGAAACGTCTCTAGGTGAAAACCGAAAGGCACCTCTTGACGGTAAAATAGTGAAAACCTCTCGGAGGCGCCCAAAGATGGAGGACTGGACTTTCTCCCCGTGCAACAGGAGAGATCGGCCATGCTTGTTGAGGACACCATAGAGGATAACATTTCGACTCCAGAAGACCCCAAGATGGTCCTATTTGCGGCATCATTGACTGATGAAGAGAAACCGGAATTTCATAAATTCTTTGCAGAACGGAAAATAAACTTTGCATGGTCCTACACCGACATGCCAGGATTGGACCCCAAACTGGTTCTACATCATCTACCACTAGTACCCAATGCTAAACCAGTCAAGCAGAAGTTGCACAAAATGCACCCACAAGTTGCTCTATTGGTTAAGGCAGAGTTAAAGAAATTACTGGATGCCGGATTCATAAGGTCTATAGATTATGCTAAATGATTTCCAACCTGAAAATGCTGACAGAGCCAAGTTTGACTAATACTGGTATGTACAGATTTCTCCGGACCCAAACAAAGCATGCCCAAAGGGATGACTTCTCTTCCTCGCCCAACATTGACATCATAGTCGATTTAACTGCAGGACACGAGATGCTATCCCTTATGGATGGTTTCTCTGGTTATAATCAAATCCGCATTGCTCCTGAGGACCAACACAAAACAGCATTTACTTGCCCATGGGGTACATACTGTTGGAACGTCATGCCTTTCGGTCTCAAAAATGCAGGTGCCACATACCAAAGGGCTATGACTACGATCTTCCATGATATGATGCACAATATAATGGAAGACTATGTAGATGACTTATTGGCCAAATCAACAACAAGGAAAGATCATTTGAAGGTACTTGACAAAATTTTCAAGAGACTAGAAGAGTACAAGGTTCGGTTGAACCCTAAGAAATGTGTTTTTGGGGTCACGTCAGGTAAGCTATTGGGGTACATAGTTTCCCGAAGAGGCATAGAGGTCGATCTGGCAAAGGTTAAAGCAATCATAGACATGCCTCCACCCAGAGGAATCAGTGAACTCAGAACCCTACAAGGCAGAGTGCAATCTATTCGCCGCTTCATAGCTCAATTGGCAGATAAGTGCCACCCATTCCAGTATTTGTTACGCAAAGGTGTCCCCTTTGTATGGATAGATAAATGTCAACAGGCCTTCCAGCAAATTAAAGATTACCTGCTATCACCACCAGTCCTCATGTCGCCTATTCATGGAAAACCATTAATTCTATACATCTCAAATCACTAGTTCAAAGATCGGGGCATATCACCAAAACCGGTGGCTGGAAAAGAAAGAGCAAAGTTTACTACATCAGTCGCGAATAATCATCGGTTAATTTAGCTGAATTACATTATACGAACCGCAAGTAGCGCCTCGCGCTTGTCTTTGTGCGCCCAAAAACTAAGGTGCATTACATGCTCAATCATCGACAATAACTAAGCGTACTGACCCATTGAAATACCCAGCTAAGTCGAAAGCAAATATATCAGCCTATTGGCAAAAATGGATCATGATCCTAGCGAGTATGACATACAAGATGTTGAACGCAAGGCGATAAAAGGGCAAGTAATAGTAGATCAACTGGCAGATGCGCCAATGCAAGCCTCTCATCCATTGGTAACTGACTTTCCTGACGAATCCATTTTTCACACGGAACCAACAACACCATGGAAACTGTATTTTGATGGGTCCCACACTGGTCATGGCTCAGGGGCTGGAATCTTGTTCATCACACCACAAGGGGATTCAATCCCTAAGTCATTTCGAATTGCTTTCCCTTGCACAAACAACATTGCCGAATACGAAGCACTAGTTATAGGTCTCAAGCTGGCAATCAAATGGAAAATTCAGACATTGCTTGTATTCGGGGATTCCCAGCTGGTAATCAAACAAGTGAATGGTGACTATGAAACAAAGGATGAGAAGTTGCTTCCTTACAAGAGGATGGTGGATAGTTTCCTAACATACTTCCAATCAGTGTCTTTTGAATAAATCCCCAGGGTACAGAATAAGGCAGCAGACGCAATGGCTACTATTAGTTCTCTCTTGGACATCCCTAAAAATGTGTCGCAATTTGAGTTCCTAGTAGAACAGCTGTTGATACCAGCATATGATATCCCAGAGTCGGAAATGGTTTGTGAACTTGTTGGTCCCCACTCTCCTTGGTATCAGGACATTTATGACTATCTAAAGACTCACACCCTTCCATCGAACCTATCCAATAACCAAAGGAAGTCCTTCATTAGAAAATCTGCAAGGTATGCCATTATCAGTGACACCCTATACCGCCGTAGTTTTGACAGTACCCTCCTTAGATGTCTTGACACCGATGAAGCATGTACGACCTTACGAGAAGTACACGACGGTATATGCGGATCTCATTCGAGTGGTCCTACTCTGGCTAAGAAACTAACGAGACTTGGATATTATTGGCCGACAATGGAAACAGATGCAATAGAATATGTCAGAACCTGTCGCAAGTGTCAGATCCATAGTGATTTGGTCCATGCCCCAGCACAGGAACTTCAGCCAATCACTTCTCTGTGGCCCTTCGCTCAATGGGGACTCGACCTCGTGGGTAAGATCCATCCAACCTCCTCCAACGGCCATAAATTCATTATCACCGCCACTGAGTATTTCACAAAGTGGATCGAAGCCATTCCATTGACATACATTACAGGCAAACAAATATCAAAGTTTATCCTCAATTACATCATTTGCCGGTATGGCCTCCCACAGTCCATCATCACTGACAACGGACGTCCGTTCAAAAACCAAGACGTACGTGAGTTATGTGAGCGATTCCATATCCAACACCACTTTTCATCCCCATACTACCCCCAAGGAAACGGCCAAGCTGAGGCGTCGAATAAAACCATTATCAAGATCCTTAAAAAGACTGTCAATGACGCTGGCCGCGATTGGCACATACAACTTAACCCTGCTCTGTGGGCTTACCGAACTAGCATTCGTACGCCTACAGGGAGCTACCCCATTCGCCCTGGTTTTTGGCGCGGAAGCCATCTTACCCATTGAGGTCGAAATTCCTTCACTACGGGTCTCTTTGAAGGGTCTAGCTAATGAAGAGGAATATCGACAATCACGCTTGCACGAGCTGGAAATGCTGGACGAAAGAAGACAAAACTCGCTGAATCACCTCCAGGCATATCAAAACCTCCTTTGTCGCAGCTACAATAAAAAGGTCATGATCAGAAAGTTCAATATTGGCGACCTGGTTCTCATGCAGAACCCTAAGAACCAAGCAGACAGAGAAAAGCCAGGCAAGTTTGAACCAAACTGGTTGGGTCCATATATCATCATATCTTCTTTTGGTTCTGGAGCATATCAACTGGCAACTCCAGATGGGGAACAATTGACTGAACCCATCAACAGTTTACACCTCCGAAAGTTCTACGCATAGCATCAGAGGACAAAGCTGGAGGACCTTAAAATACAAAAAAATTGAAAAATGGAAAAAAATCGTCACCTTGATGAAAACCTGGCAAACAGGCGTCTTGGTGACACCAAAAAAATCAAAAAATCACAAAAACAGTAAAAAGAAAAATAATTCGTCCAATTGTGAAAACCTGGCAAACAGGCGCTTTGGACAAGTACCATGGTGAAAACTTGGCAAATAGGCGCCATGCGTAATCAATCATTGCTCTGCCATCTATTGTCGCTTGGTCTAAATTTGGCTTAGGATGAAAGCTATCTTCGCCATTATTCCGCAAGTCACCATCACATCCTACTCTACCTGTCCTAGTGGATGAACGATTGACATCAAGTCCTGACGACTATTTGTCCAGTAACTCAACAGCATCCTATCCGTATCCCTTGCAAATGGCTAAGTCTTAAACCTAACTGGGGGCACAATGTTTATCATGCGACTGCAGTGGATGACACGTGAGATCAAAAACATCACAAAATGTCCTGAAAAAAGACAAAAACATCACAAAATGTCCTGAAAAAAGACAAAAACATCATAAAATGTCCTGAAAAAAGACAAAAACATCGCAAAATGTCCTGAAAAAAGACAAAAAAATCATAAAACGTCCTGAAGAAAACCAAACAAAACAGTCGACCACGCAAGGCACACAAGTGCACTGTCATCTCTAGTCCAAGTCAATCAAGTCAATAAGTCCATGTCATTGTCCGAACTACGTTGTCTCTGCGCATTTGCTATGTAGGCAAGACTCATACGTGAGTCCCCGAGACATTAGGTCAGTCCTATTAGGTTTGTCAAAATAAATCATGGCATAATCTTTGCTCATCAAGACAATGTCATTTGATCGTGTCGAACTACGAGGTCTCTGAGTGTATGACGTAGGCAAGGCCATCTATCGATGATCCCCCGAGGCCGCACTAGGTCAGTCCATTAGGGTTCATGACACTAAAATGGCACACACGTCAAAAATCTTCAATCAATCTTCAGATAAGAAAACTCCTGAAACACAGTAAAGCAATCTTTTGTTCAACATGACACTCTCATCATGACAATATCGGCATCTAATCAAACACAAGTCAACCTTGGTCACAACAAGTCAACCTCAGTCAAACATAAGTCAAAGCAAGTCAAATCATTATAACCGGTCAAACTGTCAAATTTTGGTTAGTCTTCAGATGAGTCCTTCTGAAAGATAACCTCTGTCATTTACGCCTTAGGATGTGTCCTTCCTAGGCGTCGTCATCGCCATTTCGGCCTTTCGAGCGATCCTCTTGACATCTAAGGATCACTCTTCCTGACATTAGCATTCTTTAGATGAGTCCTTCTGAAGAACCAACTCTGTCCTTTATGCTTTAGGATGTGTCCTTCCTAAGCATCGTCATTATTTTGAGGGATCCCTTACGACCATTAGGGATCAAATCCTCCCGACATTCGGCATCATTCAGGATGTGTCCTTCCTGAATTCACCAAGTCTCGACATTTTCAAGGTCATCAAAACTTTAAACAATCAGACATCTTGACATCGTCAAACATGACAATGGCTACCCAGATGCACTTGACAAACACTTGGCAACTGTCTTTTCATCTCTTATCATGTTATTAGTTTTTCAGCGAGATCCCACTAAGCAGGATTTAGAGAAGCAGCGATGTAGCATGACAATTGACACGCATGACTACTAGCTTCTCAGCGAGATCCTGATCTTGGGATTTAGAAAAGCAACGACATATCATGATAGAGACTTTATTTTTGTAATTTGGCAATCATGTCACTAGTTTCTCAAGGATGTCCTGGAAACAGGATTTAGAGAAGCAACGACGTTTCCTGATCTGTCATTGTCTTTTTCTGCCTGTGGTTGATTATGACAACAAGACTGGGGCAAGCACGCTCCTAGTATGAGTCATAACCATCCTTGTCTGTGACTGTTCTGTCTTGGGTAATGGTACAACCTTGCACACCTAGATCTACGTCATATCTTGGTGTTTGTTGACCATTACGACAGTTTGCCCAATGATGATTAAAGAGCAACGGATATTAAAAGTCCTAGGGTAAGGTTTTGAAGGATTTGTATCTTCTCATAGGTCTCATATCTTCTCCTCTTTGGTCTGGTCATCTTCTCTCGTCAGTCCCACCATCTTCTCTCGTCCATCCTGCGATGATATCTTGTGTCATTCAAAAAAAAACGTAAGTGCATACATGATATATCCATTGCATTAGGTCCATACATACATATCCATGGCATTAAATAGTATCATACATGGCATTACATCATATACATAATCACAAACATGGCATTAACATAATCATCATCATTGCATCTTTTACATAAAGGTATCATGCACATCATTAACATAAGCATATGAATAGTGCATCATTATGGCATCAACAAACAAATCACCACATAGACATCATAATACATAAATAGCATCATAAATTAAGCATCATTTATCATACACACATAATGCATAGAACATCACATAACACATATAGGTCGCATCAAAACTGCATCATCATATAAATCTCATCTCAAAAATATGCACTGTCACAGGATAGAGTCAATGGATATCCAAAAAATGGAGCTCGCAGGCTCAACAATAAACATAATGTGTCTAAATACAAATATGCCCCTAGGGTAGACTCTCATCATCCCCTCGGGGTGAAGAATGTGGTGGTGGCCGAGGCCCTGTCACTGGCTCTGAAATAATGGACGGTCCTGTAGTGCCCTGTGGCTGTGAGGATGAGGGCACTGCGAATGAGGGCATCATCTCAACAGTAGTAAACACCTGTGAGGTCACTGCTGCTGGACTCTGAAAAGCAGTAGGATCTGTCACTGGTGGCTGACCCTGTACTGACCTCTGACCTGAACCAATAGAACCCTGACTGTGTCCCGAATAATGACTCGGAGTATGCCTACAGGAGTGATGTGATCTGTGGCCTGATGTGTGTCCTGTGGAAGTCGACCCTCCGACACTGCTGTGGCTCCTGGTACCACTGCCACTACCCGACCGGTGTCCACTGCCTGTCCTCGTCTGTGATCGAGACAGGGTAGGATCTCGCTGCTCTGGTGGCACTGCCTGCTCATATAAAGTCCTATACTGACCTAGCCTCGTGCTCACCCTGGCCAACTCCCGAGCCATGTCCCCTATGGGTCCTGAACATAGGGCTGCAAACTCTGTGCACCATCGCGCTGAATCCTGCTGGCGGATCACCGCCTGATCCCGCTCCACACGAGCTACCTCTAGTGCTGACTGTAAGGATCTCACCTGTGCCTGGCTGGCATCTAACCTCTGCTGCAGATCGGCCACTCGCTGATCAACTGTCGCATCCGGTGGCAACTCTGAAGATGGTATCTCCTCCTCACCCTCCACCATCTGCCATCTGAGGACTCTCTCTGCCTCACCTATGGCCTCATCCTCCTTGTCATCATCATCATCCTCCTCTCCTGCCACCTCTGTCTCCTGTCTCTCCACCTCCGCCTCCTGTCTCTCCCCCTCCGCCTCCTCCTCCCCTGCCACATCCACCTCTGGGGCCCTGACATCCTCCTCCTGTCCCTCCCCCTCCGCCTCCTCCCGTCCCCCCACCTCTGGCTCCCCCTCCTGTCTCCCCTCACCCTCTATCTCCTATCTGGGCTGCTCCTCCATATCCCCCTCCTCACCAACCTCGGGGATAGCATCTAATGCTACCCTCGCCATGCGCTGTCGCACCCTGCGACCTGGTACCTGTCCGTCCCGCCGTCGCCTCCTGCCATCTCCTCCATCATCTCCACCTCGACCTCCGTCTCCACCACGGCCCCCGTCTCCACCTCGACCTCCATCATCACCCCGACCTCCGTCTCCACCTCGTCCTCCATCATCACCCCTGCCTCCGTCCCTCCCTCCATCACCTCCCCTCCCTCCATCTCCATCCCTGCCCCTGCCTCTACCTCTGCCTCTGCCCCCATCTCTGCCTCTGCCCCCCCGTCTGGCTCGCGGTACTCGTGGAATCACTGACCGCCTGTCAACTGGTGCTGGCCCGTCAGGATCTGTCAATGGTACAGGTCGGCGTGCGTGCCACCATAGATCATAGGCTAGTGTGGTACCTGGATCTGCTGCCCCACCTCTCCAACCCCAGGCCTGGGCTACTAACCCGTCAATCTGCTGTGTCGCGAAGGCCACTGGGATGGCCGGCCCCCATGCATACTCTCTGGACGATCGTGCATACTCTGCCGTCCCCATGGGTACATCCTGCTGCTCCCCGAACTGTCTCAGTACACGCTGTGGCAGATACATCTCAATCATCAGCGACGTCTGTACTGTCCTGCCAATCAGGTATCGATACTGCCTGCAAAAACTGAGATGCTCGTCCTCACCATCCCATACCTCACAATCCCTGTAGGGTCTCCAGATGAAGGTCACCATGGTATCAATCCGATGCCGCCACCACCCTGTCTCACCCATACGGGTCTGCTGTAATGCGCCGGCATAGTAGTAAGAGTAAGGCATCCCCGCGGCCAGCTGTGGTCTGTCAATAGGAGGGCGGAATATGGCAATACGCTCCCATGCCCAGATCATCATCAGTGTGGTCCCACAGGAGATACTCTCTCCTCTCCTGTACACAACGTCATGCAGCTGATGATAAAGTGTCCCCAGCAAACATGGACCCCAGGCATAAACTGTCCTCTCTCGTCGCATGCCGACCATGACATCCCCCCAGCCAATCGGAAATCCGTGTCCTCGTCGGTCTGGAACCAAGATGCCACCAATCAGAGTCACCAAGAATGCATCAAAGCGACTGTAATGCTCCGCCAGGAAATCCCAATGGATCTCGTAACCCTCAATGCCGAGTCCGGCACCCTGATCCTGGTAGTACGCACGGAAGGTCTGCTCGCCATGACGAGGATCGTACACGATCCGCTCCCCTCGAATCGGAATCCGGAGAATACGGTAGACGTCCTCCAAAGTAATCGTAGCCTCACCTATCGGCAGGTGAAAGGAACAGGTCTCTGAATGCCATCTCTCGCACAGCGCCGTCAGTAAACCCCTGTTCGCCCAAATGGCGGGCATGAACGCAACATGGAATAGGCCGAGTCTCATCAGTCGTCGCCGCTCTCGCGGGCCTAGCTGATCGCCAAACCGAAAGGTCCTCGGTCTGCTCTCCCTCGTGTAAATAGGGGCAAGCTGCCTCTGCAAACAGACGAACACGGCATCAGCACTTTTTTGGACAACTGTGATCATCACGGAAAATAACTTAGGGCATGAAAGCATTAAAACAGGTTAAAGTAAAGAAAACAGGCAAATGCGTCGCAAAAATGCAATTGCGTCGCAAATCGACAATTGCGTCGTTCGAAAAATCAAATGCGTCTGAAGCAGTCAAGTGCGTCGCTTAATTACACTTGCGTCGCGAATTAGGCGTTTGCGTCGCCACCTAGCGAATGCGGCGTGGAATTTCACTTGCGGCATTGAAATAAGCAGTTGCGTTGCAACATCGCAATTGCGGCTTTCAAGCGGTCAATTGCGATTCGGTTAAGCACTTGCGTCGCACCAAAAATCGAATGCGGCGCAAACCACCGTTCCGGCTTGTTTGTTCTATGCACTTGCGTCGCG
>VDFB02302049.1:0-11878 GCA_007258455.2 Sequoia sempervirens | reverse complement strand
GAGCTTGGAATGACTAGGTGCTTGGTTTCAAATATTTTTTTGTTGCAACGACTGAGAGGAATACTCGATTTTGTATCATTGTTAGGGATTCTAAAATCTCTTCTATTATTGCTCACCAGGGTGGTGGGAGTTTTCGGCTATATATACTCCTCTTTTTCAAAGAAGAGGTTCTAGATTTTTAGAAGAAAAATGATTTTAGGAAAGACAATAGACCTTTATTATTGTTTTTAATTATTGCAAAGACTCATAGACTATGCCAATTGTTTGGCCTTTCTTTTCTTTTATGATATTTGATTAACTTTAAATTGTGTTGCTTTTGTTTGGATAGTTCATTTGAGATTCTATAAATTGAATGCAAGTTTGTTGGTCTAGATCATGTCTTATGACTCTTCTTGTCAGTAGGAATGTATGCAATATTATTTTATGTCAATGAATGAATTGTCTATACTTTAATCTTTAGTTTATTTCTTTCTGAGACATCACAGATTACTAATTGAGCCCTTAAATCCATCATTTATCGTGCCTATTAACTAACTCTTGGCGCATCGCCTTAGATTAGACTTTATTTTTATATATCTATTTCCTTTTCCCTTTCCAAACCCCATTATAGAAGAATTCAGCTTCTTTAAAAATTTGGAGGTCACTCAGTTTAGCACAAAAGGTCCCCCATAAACTAAGTTTCCCATAAGACATTGTTACCTTGTCAATTTTTGGCATCAACAATTTGTTCTTTTTCTAACACGCCTGGTGGGACCGAGCTTAAATGAATTTGCGCTTAAGAAGGGTTTATGAGCCATTGGCCTATAACTAGATCCCAAACTACAAAAAACCTTAGTTTATTAGTACCACCACTAGGAATAGTGCAGGCCACAAATTAGTTGGTAACATTTCCGCTTCCTCCACCCTTCTCGCTAATCTTGTTGCAAGGTTCCAATAGAAATTATGTGGCATGGGATGCCAAAATTCCCCTCATAGCACTAGTAGCACCTATTGTATGGGCCACTATCTCAGTCTTAGCTTTGAAAGCTATACCCAAATTTACCAAAGATGGCTCAAGAACACTAGCAGAACATCTACCAGATGTAGTCGACATCTATCTGGTACATGGAATCACCACTCAGAATGTAGCGCTAAGGCTCCTCGCAGCTTCTTTCAAAGGCAAGGCGTTGGATTGGTATAGAACATTGCCAGCTAACACTATATGTACCTGGGATGAGCTTGGAGACCCATTCTATGAGAGATTTTCAAATGACGAAGATCACTCCTCATTGTACTATCAACTATCTATCGTAAAACAAGCCCCCCAGGAGGCTATGACCAACTTCAATGCCTGATTCCACACAAATTGATAGAGGATCTAGGTCGCTATCCACTTGCCTCCCGAGTTGGCATTCATATTCTATCTGAAGACTATCAACCCCGACATTTCTATGATGATCAAGTCTTTGGGAGGGGCTACTCTGCTAGATGCTTATAGTGTCACTGTTAAGGTGGAAAATCATTTGATAGATTGCAGAAAGTTTCCTTCTTGACCCATCATGCCAATATTTCTCATAATCTCGATGCTCGCACAGGAGGTCACATCAACTAGTGTGCCTACACCTCCCTAGTCAATGTACACATATGCAACAGCACCGCAAAATATTACCTCCATATCCGACTCTTCCAAGGATGAAATGAGTGATCTTAAGGAAATGCTACGGACTATGGAAAATGACATAACTACCCTCAAGCGAAACCAGTCAACACCTCCAAAGCCTACTTACCAGAATTACCAAGGTAGGTGGTCTTCATATCAACAAAATCAATATCAAGGTGGTCCTCGCACTAATCCATTAGCTCAAACAACCAACCAAATAGTGTTGGTACGTACTCCACTAATAGGAATTGTGCCAAGATCGAGTAGAGAATTTACTATGGGGTAGAACAACCTCGTCGATGATTTCAATCCTTGGCTTCCCCTACAACGATGCACACATGCCCCGAAATTGTCTGTGCGGCAACTTACAACAAAAGGTGGCTGAGTAGCACAGCCAAGGCACAACTTCAGACCATGAAGGTTCTATATATTCCTCACCACAAATTGAGAGTATGGTCCTTACCACACAAATGCAAGGGATGTCCCTAGAACAAGAATATGACATTGCTCCTGATCACGCACTTTTCTCATGGATGGAAGAAGAGGTTGTGTTCGCAAATGATGCTTCCACATCAAAGACCCCACAAGTTTAGTCTGATTACAACATTCACTCTAAGAAAAGGTTTATGGGCGAACTGGTCACACCACAAAATAGAAGCGCCTCTAATCAACCTCCTAGCATCACTATAGTTGCACCATCATTTCAACCATGGAAAGAAATTGTGATAACGAAGACTAAGGATCAGAAATCCTTGAACACATCATCATTCAATGTGGTGGAATAGTTAAAGAAGTCCTCTGCTAATGTGTTGTTGTGGGACATCCTAGCTATCCTAGAGCAAAAAACATTGCTTCAAAAATCTCTTTAGGAAGATGGTAGTGCTAAACCGATGCAGCAACTTCAAAAGAAAAGGCTATAAATCTAGCATCCCAAGCCAAGGTTCTCACAAATGATTCAAAGGAGCCTCCCACTAAAGTTAAAGGTAAACCAAAACCATTCTTCCTAACCCTTATATTGGGCAATAAACTATTGCACAATTCAATGATTGATTCAGGTGCCAGCACCACAGTCATGCCCAAACAAATAGTTGAAGCCTTGGGACTTAGCTATAAACATGAAGAAGGGAGTTATGCAGCTTGATGAGAATAAGGTTGAGATAGTGGGAATCATTAAGGATCTTCCATTAACTCTCTTCAGTTGTCCTAGCATCATCATGCCTTAGGATACTATCATCATTGATGTTACTCCTATGTTTGGTCTTTGCCTATCTTGGGAATTCACTGCTAAAATAGGAGGGTAATTATTGTTGGATTGGACACACCTAATTGTCTGAACCAAGAGTGGGGATAAGCTAAAATTATTATCTGAACCACTACATGCACACCATGTTGCAGATGAGGCTATGATCAATTTTCAATCCACCCACACCTCCATCACTAAAGATGAGATGTACTTTGTTGAATTGTTGGAAGATGAGGGAGTGGCGGGGGATCAAAGTGAAAATGATGAGGCTCTTCTAAATGAGTTCATTGACACAAATCCTTTTGGAAATTATCATGCCACTGGACTGGGCACATTTTTCATTTATGATGAGGAGCAAGAGATTCTAGAGCTCACAAAGTAACATGTAAGTAACACAGCCTTCGGGCTATGGACACTATACTTTGACGGAGCAAGATGCAAAGTAGGCATCGAAGTGGGGATATGTTTAGTATCCCCACAAAATGAAATAATACTAAGGCCTTTTCGCTTCTAGTTCACTTGTTTGAACAATGAAGCTGAATACGAGGGATTAGTGCAATGTTTAAGCCTAATGGAGCAGATGGGCATCAAGCAATTAATGGTGTTCGAAGATTTCAAACTGGTGGTCAACCATGTCAAGGGAATTTCCATGGAAAAGAATGTAGGCATGAGATCCTATCGACATTGAGTGTGGGACCTAGTTGAGGGTTTTGAAGCCTTCAACATCCAAACAATTCCTCGAGAACAAAATGGTGATGCAGAATGCATGGAAACAATTGGATCCCAGTTTGATCTTGCCTCTGATCTCATACATAACAAACACTTTGTACGAGTGATAGTCTGATCAGAAATTCCCAATAATGATCAAAGCTAGAAAGTGTTTGAAAGTGATGAACACATTACCTTATTCATCCAGCAATCGGGAGAATTCGTCGATCAGCTGGACAACCAAAGGTTGCCGAGGCCTATGAGGGAAAAATCATTTAGCTCAAATCTAACAAGCTCCCAAAAGGATTGGTCACTCTTGAAAACCTTTTTAATTGTGATGATGCAACAAATGACAAAAGGAAGTTTGTGGCAGATAAAAGTGACTATATATACCTTTAAGTTGCAAATGGAAGAAAGCTTCGAGTTAGGAAAGATGTCCCACATCATGACAAAGAAAGGCTCATCAAATTTTGTGAAAAATATGAAGGAGTAGTGGCCTGGTCCTATGATGACTTGAAGGGATACGATCCTGACATCATCCAACACACTATAGAGTTGGCATAAGGTGCAAAACCAGTCCAACAAAAGCAGAGGCCAATGAACCCTAAAAATGAAGTGCTAATGGCATGGGAGCTAACAAAGATAATCCAGCCATGGATTGTCTTTTCAATTAAGCATAGCACGTGGGTATCTAATCTGCTCCCGGTCTGAAAGAAGAATAGAGATATATGCTTGTGTGTAGACTTTCGAGACCTAAATAGAGCATCCCTAAAGGATCATTATCTACTACCCTCTATGGAGTCAATCCTACAAACAGTGAAAAGATTGAAAATTTTTTCTCTAGTTGATGGATTCTCTGATTATAATCAGATCTGAATTAAAGAAGAGGATCAACACAAAACTACATTCATTACAAAGTGGGGTACATTCATGTATGCCAAAATGCCTTTTGGTTTATCCAACGTAGGGGCAACCTTTTAACGAGAAATGGACATCGCTTTCAGTGAGATGATCAATAAGATTATCCTAATTTATTTGGATGATCTTACTGTGTTTTCTAAGTCTAAGGATGATCATTTTGATCACTTAGAAATAGTTTTTCAAAAATGCCAAGAGTTTGGGGTTTCCCTAAATCCAAAAAAATGTGTATTTAGAGTACTGCAAGGCAAGCTATTGGGACACATAGTGTCCAAAGAAGGAGTTTCAATTGATCCTGAGCAAGTGAAAGCCATCAAGGAGCTCCCCCTTTTGATTAAAAAGAAAGGAATTCAATCCTTCTTAGGGAAGGTAAATTTTGTTAGCAAATTTATTTCTGATTTTGTAGGAATAATCAAGCCAATCACCCTAATGCTTAAAAAAGATCAAGCATTTAAGTGGAAAAAAGAAGCCAAAGAAGCCTTTGAGAAAGTTAAGGATGCTATTTCCTCAGCTCATGTACTGGTTAATCCAGACTTATCTAAGGACTTCATAATGTATGCATTCAGTAGCAAGTCCAACATTACTACTGTCTTAACTCAAAAGGACAATGAAGGAAAGGGAGAACATCTAGTGGAATTCTACTCCCAGACCCTAAGGGAATATGAGATGAACTATAATTTCATCAAAAGGAAGGCCTTTGCAATAGTAAAAGGACTTAAGAAGTTCCCCCATCTAATCTCCTGTAATAAAGCGATTGTTTGTGTCACACATTCTAGTGTGCACGAATACATCATGGAGGGAGAAATCATAGAAAAAAGAGCTAATTGGATCACCAAGATCCTTGAATATGACATTGAGGTCAAGCCTACCAAAATCATCTGAGGAAGAGGACTGTGCGAATACATGGTGCATGACAAAGAAGTACCCCCCGACGAAGAGCGACCAGAGCTTGTTCTGTTGAATGAGCCGGAGTTTGAAGGTTGTTGGTTGATGGAAAAAGTAAGGTTTATGCAAATCAGGAAGTATCCACCAGGTCTTTCCTCCCAAAAGAGGAGATACTATCAGCTGCAGAATTGTGGATATGCACTAGTAGAAGGGATCCTTTTCAAAAGGAATTTCAACGGTATCCTCCTGCAATGTGTCACTACAGAGCAAGTGAAGAGAATCCTCGACACTTTCCGCACCAGCATTGTGGGAAGAAACTTCTTCGTTAAAACCACCACCATCAAAATCATGTGTGCAGGTTATTTTTGGCTGACACTTTTTAATGACTCACACTCCTTGGCGAAATCTTGCAAGGAATGCTAGTTCTTTACAGGCAAAAGGAATAATTTTGCAATGCCTCTCAAGCCTATAGTGGCAGATGATCCCTTTGCATAGTGGGTCCTAGACTTCATTAGGATGATCAATCTTGCTTCCAGCATCAGACATAAGTGGATTTTAATAGCTACATATTACTTAACAAGATGGACAGAAGCCGCTTTGCTTAAAAATGCAATGGAGGCAGAGATAGTGGATTTCCTTGAAGAGTTGGTTACAAGGTTCGGCCCTCCAAATCTTATCATTTCTGATAATGCTAGATCTTTCCTAGGTGTAAAGGTATGTCACTTTGCACAAACACATGACATATTCCTTAAGAAATCATTGAATTATTACCCATAGGGAAACAGCCTAGCTGAGTCGATGAATAGAAACCTGGTCTGACTCCTCAAAAGAATTGGTTAGCATTAGAGAGAATGGCACAAAAACCTCTGAGTGGTAGTTTGGGTAGACCACATAACTCGTAAGCAAGTCCTTAAGACTTCGCCTTATGAACTAGTGTATGAAAAAGAGGCATTATTGCCTATATCCATGGAGATTCCAGTGCTTCAGTTATTGAAATCCCTCGAGATATAATAGAATGGCACCATGGAGGTTCGACTAGCCAAACTATTAGAAGTGAAAGAAAAAAGAAAAATTCCATAATAGCCATGACAAACTGCCAGTAGGTGGTCAAGCGATGGTTTGATAAGAAGGCGTCCGACCAAGGCCTAAAGTGTGGATACTTAGTGCTGAAATTCAATGAAAGGGTTGCTAGGCCAGGTCAACACAGAAAGTTTGATAGCCTTTGGGAGGGCCCATTTAAAATCATCAAGTGCAAAGAGCATAATGCATTTGAATTAGAAAACATGGAACATGAGGCATTGGGAATTCCGATCAATAGGATTCATCTTAACCTGTTCCATTGAGTTGTGAATTTTACAGATGTAAATATGTTAATAATGTTTTTTAATTTTTCTTTCCCTTTTGTTCTATTGGCCAGCCTTTTTTAAACTTAATTCATGTTTCAGTGAAAAGCAACTCATATTGCAGAAAGTAGGGCCGCATGTGATCCCATAATAGTGGTTTACAATTTTTGGCCAAACTAGACACTGAAATTATTATTTTTAACTAAATCTTCACATTCGAGCACCTATAGCAGCTAAACTGTGAGGAATTTGAAGATGGTGAAAACTAGAGTCTCATCAAATTTTGTTTGTAGATTCTAAAAATATTTTTTTCAAAATTTTTGGAATCAAATTGCACTTCTTTTTCCATCTCCCACGAAAATTGAAGTTTTTTTTTTAAAAGAAACAACGATTTTAAAAAGTGATGCACAGAATCTAATGCATAGCTTTTTTTTCTATAGGCAGGATAAAATTCGAATTCTTTCAAATTTAGATTTATAACTCCGATATCTAGTGCTTCCACTTGGTTAGATAGTTTTTTATTGAATATTTTTTCCTTAATTAAGTTTCAAAGTCAAGCGAATTACAATTCAGACACAGCGCGACTGTATAACGCGTAACTTTTTTTGTATATGTCAAATTTTTTTTTTTTTTTGTTGGATCAAGGACTTCAATATCTGGTGCACTCATATTTTTCAATTTTTTTTTTTGATAATGTTCTATTTTTCCACATGTGAATAAAAAAGAAATTCATTTTCGATGAAAAACCTATGTTTAATAAAACTTAAAAAACAAATACATAACAAAACCAAAACATAGTAAAATTATATTCATTGGATAGCTTGTTCTGAGGAATACCATAATCATTTCAAATAAATTTTAAATGAATTCAT
Organism: Sequoia sempervirens; assembly: GCA_007258455.2. NCBI lineage: Eukaryota > Viridiplantae > Streptophyta > Pinopsida > Cupressales > Cupressaceae > Sequoia > Sequoia sempervirens. The sequence continues at coordinate 4,270 of VDFB02302049.1, read as the reverse complement.
TTGATCCCCCAAAAGCTAAATCAAAAGTGATTTTTTATCAGCATTTTGTTAGGTGTAAAGGAGACTCATTTATAGGTATGGTTTAAAACTAGCGAGGTTCTATCCAAGGGGGTTTGATCTAAGGTGATTTGATCAAACCCTCTTCAATTGGAATCCTTAAAATGGAACTTTTTAAGGCTTAAATCATTATATTTTCTAAAAATATGTGATTTCAGCTAAAATTGGTTCCTCTCAGGAATTGTAAACCACTATTGTGATAGCATAAAAGGAAAAAACACCCACATGCGAAAGAAATCAACCATATATATTGAAGAGAAAAGAAATCCATACTACAGAATGTCGAAAGCAAAAGAGCCAAGGATTTTTTATAAAGTTATATTTCATTATATACACTTTCCTATTTACATGGAAAAAATGGCTCGAGAACCATAATTCAAAAAGTATATGATTATACGTGGTTTCCTTTTCATATATGTTATATGTATGGCCTTTTTTAGGCATATATACAAAAACTAGATGACGGGTAGCATATCCTAAAAAGCAAAAAACAAGAGGTCCAGGAGGCATTTCATCCAACAACGAGCAGCAACTATCGACGCATCAATTGTCGCGTCCACCACATCCTCATCAATAGGCACACTAGCAATAGAAGCATCATTAGTTGGAGCAGGATAAGCAACATTAGTTGGAATAGTAGCCATCAACAAAGGGAACACAAGGTTCCTGAAGTTAGTGTTGTTGATGTGTTTTTATGCACTTCTCAACACAGGGAGTGCATAGGTGCACTACCTCTCTTGAAAGACAATCTTCCACAATCAAATTGTAGAACACTATCCCAAGGTCTCTAATGTTAGGTCTTGATAGTGCTTGGAATATCTCAGTTGTTTGATGTGATTTGCTGGAATCACAAGGCGGTCTTACAGATGAGTTACAAAGCATGGGAAGTTGGGTTTGCAAATGCAATTTCAAAATGCTGGAAGTGAATGAACAGTGGCTGTCCACTCAAAACAACAAGCTGAAACTCATCAAGTTCATTTGATTTGGCTTTATGGTGATGCTTTGCATCCTACTCTAACCAAGGATTAAAAGAAACAGCAAAAGGAGAAGGGTTAAGAAAGCTATTCTAATCCTAAGCTACAAATGAACAGTAACAATGGTGGCTGCTAAAGTAGACAGGCTTTCTAAACTGGGTTTTGCTTGGCCAAGAGAAACCTACAGTTGCACAAAACCAGTGCAATCTTCGAAGGACTACAGATTTTCACATTACATACACACATCATATACATGCAATCGAACTAAGTTGCAACAATAAAGGAAAGAGGCTCAGACTAGCTTTGCAAAGTGATTCATGATCAATGAACCACAAAAAGCATGAGCTGGAAGTTCATCAAATACTGAAACAACAAACACCATCACCACTCCCATTCAAGAAACTAACACTAAAACTAACATGGAAGGTGAACCATGCATACATAAAGAGAAAACGCAAAAGGAACACCCATAAATCATGCAATGCTACTTTCTATTGTTGCATAATGTCTTTACATCAATTCTCCAACCCTTACAAATGAGGGGAAAGCCCCTGTTTATAGTTTTCCAAAGCCCAAATGAATGGTTAGGATTGAATTACATCAAATGGCCCAGATTCAATTACATTAGGGTTTTACCTACCCCACAATATTTAGCAATTTTAAAATACATCATTGTCTTTTCCTTGCTTTGTCCTCTAGTGCCCAGGTGTTGTAGCAGTTTCGTCATTTAGCTGATTACCCTTTTCACTATAGCAAAACCTGCCTAAAAGTTACCTTCTTACTTGATGTGTTTGTAGTGTTCTTCCTTGGATTAAATGAGCTCATCGACGATTGGAATCAATGGATTGGTTGCCTTTGATTCAGATGGACAACCACCTCATGCCTTCTTCAAGACCACCCTCTTGCATTTTATCATTGACTTCCTTATAGCACATGCCTTCTTTTAATGCCAACCCTGTTGATGGGTGCTACGAGGAAAGGTGGGCATGAAACAAATGGTGAGAGGAGCTATGTGCATTCCTTGTTTAGCTTTCTCGATGGGTCTCCTGACAGACCAACGGCAAGCTTACTGAATCCTGCATACAAGAAACGTCGTAAGTGCTTTCATACACAAATCAAGGAAAACATTAGTCAAATATTTGCAAAATCCTTGTTAGATCCATTGATGCATAATCAAAAGATCATAATATTCATATTTGGAGCTCATCTGGACATTAAACATTAATGTAGGCCCAAGGGGGTAGGCAGCGAACAAGGGACAGCAAATCGGAAGTGAAGTTCCTGGACCCCACAAAACATAGCAAAACCCAGATTTTTCAATTATAGCACATGGGAAAATGGGAAGGAAGAGCTCCCAAAAAATTTCCTTAAGATTGGACTCATTTCAAAAAAAGTGAAAGTTCAAAATAGCCACGGAGGGGCGAAGCTCCGAAGGCCAGGTCATGCGGGAGCCGAAGGATGTTCAAAACAGTCGTGGAGGGACGGAGTCCCAAAAACGAACACAGAGGGGCCGGGCTCTGGAGGCTGGGTCACCGTGGGCCGACGGATGGACGGTGGACGAAAGACGACCGACGGATGACAGAGTGACAGTGGACGGTTAATGAGGATGGACGATGAATGGTGGAGCGATGATAGACGACAAACAAGGACGAACGATGGACGATGGACAACGGACGGACGATGAAGCAACGACGGATGGCAGACGACGGACAGCAGACGGAAGGTGATGGATGGACGATGCACAACGATATCAATTTCTCTTGGTGAGTGCCTAGCATCTTTTCGCCTCCCAGATCCTGGGCTTCCTTTCACTATGAGAATTCTTCATTGAACATCGAACATCCTCGACTGTGCTGGGCTCCGCCATCCAAGACTCCATCCCTCATCCCCTGTACCAAAGAGGCAAGTCTTGCCCGTGCTTCTGAGCTCCAGGCTCTGCCTTCCCGACTGTCGTGAGTCTCAAAATCAGATCCAGTGACGGACGCTGGCATCGGGTCCAATCTTCCTCTTGGTGGTCGGTGAGACATCGCAGTTTCGCTAGGACATTGCACCGATGAAATACTTCTCACTGATGTCCATCTCACCAAGACATCTCCCTACTGTAGAAACCTCATGCTGGGGGAAGGGTTGGTGGGACCTTGCAATGTCACTGAGACCTCACACCGAAGATCAACTTCCTGCCAATATGCTTGTTTGGCAAGACACGAGGAAGTCGGCAAGACCTCTTTCCAAAGACATAAATCTATCGCCGATGAGTATTCTTCCCGTTGATCGGTAAGACATTCAGATCTCACCAAGACATCTCGATAGTATAGGATGGTCATGACAAAGAGGGTCAAATTTAGGCACATGGGTCGAGGTTAGATTTCTAATTTAAGCTCATTTGGATCGATTTAGGAGCATATGGAGGTCCATGGCCGGAAAGCCGTTCGAAGATAGCTGTTTGGAACAGCCAAGAAAAAATGGAGTTCCAGAATAGGAACTCTGGGATCCGGGGTCCAACAGGTCAAAGGGTGGCCAACACTTCACCATTTTCAAGTGATCGGGCTTAGAGGGTCGGGATGCAATGGTGCTTTTTCCATTTGGGACGACAACCATCAGATGGAAGTCTAGAGTTTCGGGCCCAGGAGGGGAGGAAGCCATCAGTTCATTTTTGGTTTTCAATCAAGCAGATGGAGCTCATTCTACTGATAGCCAATCAGCGATACATCATTCATTGTCTAACGACCAAAAGGTCTAGTCGGTGTGAAAGTATGCCTTGGATAAAGGTCTCGGTGACGTTTGGAAGTCTTGCCAACTGAGCATGTTGGTAGGAAAACTTTTCGGCAGGGAGATGTCTTAGCGAGATCTAAATGTCTTGCCAATCGACGGGAAGAATGCTCCTCAGCGATAGATTTATGTCTTTGGGAAGAGGTCTTGTCGACTTCCTCGTGTATCGCCGAACAAGAATATTGGCAGGAGGTTGATCTTTAGTGTGAGGTTGTAGCGACATCGCAAGGTCTCGCCGATCCTTCCCCTGGCATGAGGTTTATGCAGCAGGGAGATGTCTAGGCAAGATCCTTGGGTCTCACCGAGGGCAAAAAGGGGACATTGGTGAGAAGTCTTTCATTGGTGCAATGTCCCAGTGAAACCGCAATGTCTCACTGACTACAAGGAGGAAGACCGGACCCAGCGCTAGCGTCTGTCGCTGGATTTGATTTTGAGACTCACAACAGTCAAGAAGGCAGAGCCCAGAGCTC
>VDFB02302048.1:0-78695 GCA_007258455.2 Sequoia sempervirens | reverse complement strand
CATTGATGCCAACATTGTATCCTGGTACAAAGACCTTGGTGAAAATTAGTTTGGATAGCTCAAACATGTTTGAGGATGATTATGAAATAAAATTTTACAAGAAGGTTTGATTTGGTGAAGACAATTGTTATGGAAATTGACTAATTGTCAATACAGGTGATTCTGTGTACATGGCATCTAGTATTTGGTTCCTCATTGGTTTGTTGTTCAAGATCTTGATATGCGCTTATAATATAATTTTTTTGGTTGGTAGAGAAACCTAAATCTAGAATTTCATATCATTTTGGTTCCCGATGTTAAAATTATGAGTAAACAAAAATTAGCTTGGGAGTAATAGGCATTTTCCAATCTAGTACATATGTTTTGGTGAGTCTACACTTCTTCATGGATTGGAATTTGGCTTTGTGTCTTTGTGAAGGTGTTAAAGGTGTTAGTAGATTGTGTATTCTAGATAGAATAGAGTTTAGAGGTCCACATGTTTGAATGTGTGTGTATGGTTGGAAAATATTGTAATTAGGTCATTATTGGTGCTAACCTAATGAGCTGGTTGTATTGTAGAGTTTGAACATGTTTTGATCCATTATGTGAGTGTTATTTTGGGTCCATGCTAACCTATTTCAAATTCTTATGAGTTTTGAATCTTTGCACGAAGTGTGTATGTATGGATATTGAGCCCACAAGTTACATTTTGTTTAAATTACATCTAATTAGGTCAACCTAATTCATGTTGTAGGTGAAGCAGATATATAAGTTAGATCCTTTTCAGTTTTTTGATGTGTATATGTACTTCAAATGAAGTGACAAGGTTTTTTGAATGTGAATTGTGAATATAGACCGAATGCAGAGAAGAGTGTTAATTTAGATCAGTATGAAGTGTGTTGAGTATGTATTTTGAGCTTCATTGGAGCTTTATTTAATGCATATGTTAGATGTGATTGTAATTGTCCAAATCTGGCTATGTGCCACAATCTCTTCTATCTCTTCTATCTTTCAGTGGGAAATGAGTCCATTTGGATAGTGATTCCACCTACAATGAGCACTTTTGTAATATACTATAATTGGTTATAATATATTATGAGCTAATCCTCACTGTGGTTTCTCCCATTTTGGGTTTTCCATGTAAAAAACTAGCGATCATGTGTTATGTGATGTTTTTGGGTGTTTACATGCTTTTCTTCATTACTGCAAATTGAATATGCTATCAAAATTAAATTTTTAAATGGTTTAAAAGAATACTAATTCACCCCACCTCTCAGTATTTTGAGTGTCCAACACTTCACAATCTTGGTTAGCATGAAGAAATCTATTCATGGTCATTGGGTTTCCATGAAAAAAAACCACCTTGAGAATCATAATTTCTTCCACTAATTGAAACTTGTAAATAATCATATATGCCATCTTGTATGGATTCATCTGTTATCCAATATAATTACAAAGGTGAAACAATTGAATAAACTTCTAACATAGGTTCTCCTTTCTCCATAATGAGTATTTTAGAGAAACTTACTTCTAAAGTTATTTTTTAACTATCAACCTTATGCTTTGATATTCAAACCAAAATTTTCATCATCACTATCATTATTACTTCCAATATTTTTAATAGGATTGGCTTCACCATTTGGTGTTACAATATTTTTTGTTTTGTTATGTTTTTTAAACTAATTTCACTTCCACTTATTCTTGAATAGTGGCACCTCCTCCAAACATGTTGCCATAGATTCTTAATCTCATTCTTTATAAAAAGCTTCATAAGAAAGTATATAACACCCTTTGAAACTGATTTCAAAAAAATACCCCTAAAATCATGTATTGACATTATTATAATAGGTATATTTTTGGAGTTTTGTTGACTCATTTCCTTGCACAAAAACCATACCTAAAAGGTAAAAAATGGATGCCTTTGTCAAACATGCTAAAAAAGCATGGCTATCACTGTCATCTCATGAAAACTTCCTTCAATATCTTAATTATTTTCCTTCATCATTGTGTTACTTATGAAATTATCTATTTCATGAAACTCTATCAACTCACTATATCTTCTTGATAAAAATATCCAAGACTTATAAAGATTTAGCAAAGCACAGATCATCTCTCAAAATTGAATCAAGACACCATAACATTTGGGCAAGGATTTTGACATAGGTTTTATTTGACTTCAGTGTCATAGAAAACCTAGATGATGACTCTCAAAATAAGAAAATATATGGATATGTTTTGGACATCATATGGATCTCCAATCTTCTTCTATTGTGTATAGAAAACCTAGATGATGACTTTGAGATCTCCTTATGGATCTCCAAGCTTCTTCTAGGCCACACTGTTGAAGAGGACAATCTAGAATCTCGTAGAGATGAATGTAGAACATGATCTAAAGAGAAATATATCCCCTCTAAAGACAAAGAAGCCTCCTCCAAATTCTCTCTAAAAGTATCCATAGTCACATCAAACTCCAAAGAATGATCATGTAGAGATTGAACAAAAGGGTCAAGGTGTTCCCTCACAACAACTGAAGAAGGATCTTCTCCATCAAAGAGAATATGAATGTCAGCAATGATGTCTCCCAAATCTGCAATATGAGACTCCACAAACAAGTCTAAAATACCTATTAAGAAGTCATCCAAATTAGCCAAATCTGAAAGAGAAGGAATATCCTACTGCACTAAATCACAAGAAGCCATGATCATAGCAATACAAGCATCATCAAGTATAATAGTAGATGATTTTTCCAATGTTGGATTACAAGAGTCTTTACCCTCAAGATGTTAACTCATAGATGAATAAGATGAACCCTCTAAATTTGGATTAGGATCCATAGAAATTGAACTCTCAATATATATTTCTATAGGAGGAGAAGGATAAGGTTTGGTGTCATCAAAACTACCATACCTTTCCCAATGAGCAAGTATTTCAACTGTTCTATCATCAATAGGTTGAAACTTTGTAAGTGGAACAAGACAATCTATAACAAGATCCTATGGGAATGGAGGTTCATTCGAGTCTCCATACATCTCCCAAAGTTTTTTCATAAGGTCATGAGGGATCACAATACCATCAATGGTCATTTTTGTATGAAAATCACAACTACAACCATTTAATCCCAGGATATGTTCTATTTTTGTGTTCCACACAACTCTTTTCCATTTTGATGAAGGTTTAGCAACTAGTCCATAGAGATATGGAAAAATATTAAGCCACCTACAATCTATTAGGATTTCATCTCGCCAAGTATTAAAGTTCCATCGATTTAACCTTATTACATCAAGATGATTTTTTATGCTCATATTAAGCTCCTCAACTTTCATCACACAATAGACCAATCAAGAAAAATAAGCCAACAAATGAAAAAGATTACCCCCCAAAATTACTCAATCATGAAACCCCCCAAGCAATATTTTATTTATGGCACTTTATACATAGTGCAATTATAGGTTCCACTTGCCAAAATAACAAAGTGGTCTTGATCTTGGTACATGCAAATGCCAAAATTAGGCCACATAATCAAGTACAATTTTTGGTACAAAATGAGATCAATATGATCAAACCACTAAAAAGTACATGAAAAATTATACACATTCAAAAAACTACACCAAAAAATGTTACCATAGGAGCAAGATACGAGCCTCTGAAGTTCCCAAAATGGGGATGAAGCAGCAACACCTATGAGAATCTACAATTTCTAGAAAATATAGACACCAAAACCAAAATTTGATTACACCACTATGAAGAGCACAAAAAATTAGCCCAAATAAAAAAAAAAATTGCTTGAAAAAATTAGTCAAAATGTGCAAGTTATGGGCCTTTGAAAATTTGAATACAAAATCAAAATTACCAACGGTGAGGGGGGAAATTTATTTTTAGGAGTGTTGACGTGTTGCTGACTTTAGATGACAATGAGGTTAGTTTTAATGGTCTCATGAGCATCAAAATGGAATATGCTTTCAATTGTATGGAATATTTTCCAAAATCAAAATATGCCACCGAATATTTTGATCACCTACGGTAGGAGGAATCTAGGCAAGAATCAAATGAAATATTCATTATTTATCGTCGATTTTTTGAAAATCCTCTAGTTTTTTTTATTTTAGCGATACATGAGACTGTGACTTATAAGAAGAGGTTGTGTAGCTTGCTCTAGGCCTACGAGGGTATAGGGTACCTTGCAAAGTGTGCAAGCTACTCTGTACCCTATAAAGTTAATAAATTTTTTTATTTTCAACAAAAAAATTTCCAAAGATTTTTTTTTTTTTTAAATAATTTTTTTAGGGAAAATACTTTATGAAGAACTGAAAATTTTATTTAAAATTTGTTTTCACCTTCACAATTTTTCTGACAACAACAGTATGATTGTCATAATGGCGACCTAGGGATCGTACGAGTCCCTGGGAATTTTTTTCCCTCAACAAACAAATGCTTGGATTTAGATGATTTGATAGTTGATCTTAGGGTTCTTGGCCCTTCTAGACATGATGGAAGGGTCAGATTTAACCCAAAATTCTCCAAAAATGCAGCTACCTTCTGGATTTGGCAACCACTCTTTAGCTTCAAACCCTCATAGATTTGGCCTTATATGTACGATTTGGATAAAACAAAAGGTAAAAATGACTTTCTCAAACCCTCTGAACTCAATGGTGAGATTATATTTGCACCAAGAAGCTCTTATTTGAACTTTCAATAAAGAGCCACAAAGAGGAACCCCCCAAAATTTTGGTATTTCTATCAAGTTTTTCTAAGTCTCCATATCATCATATGATGCAAGAGAAGAGCATACTCAACTTTTCAAGATTTACCATGATCTCTCAAAATATAGCTAACCAAAGGCACCCAACCCACTCTGATACCATATTAGAATTTCTTGTGGAGATAGCTTGTGAAGGTCTAGAGGCCAAATGGAAAGCACAAAGAGAGAATATGACTATGACAAGAATAAACTATATTCTTATCAATTATGAAAATATGATTCAATTGGTGTGTGTGTGTGTGTACAATGTATGAGAGACCCCTTGGTTATATAGCCAAGGTGAGATACAAGATAACATAATATTATGACAAGTGCCTTAATCATATGATATGAGACAACTTATCACAACTACCTAGGTCACATGTGTTACAAGTCAAAAGATAAGATAACAACTAATGACAACCAACACCTTCTAGAAAGATTCCTATAAGTATCCTAGTAATGAATTAACTAGGTATAAGAATTTACTTACACCAACATGATGATCTCAAAATAAAGTGTCAAAAAGGATTGAATCTCCATCTTCTTCTTTCCAATACGATACTTGAAAGGATTTGGATTTATGATAACATAAAAAACCTATTATGCAAAGAGTCCTAATGTGATAAAACCCTAAAGACTCAACCAATTCTCATTAAAATGAACCTTTCATTAAGGAATTCCCTCCAAAAGTTGATGCACATAGGATTGAAAAATTCAAGGCATCTTAGAGTCTTCAAAATTCAAGACTCTAAAAGACACCTTGTTAAACCTTTTATTTTTTAAACATTTTACCCCCTTTTCAAGGCCTAATAAACTATCTAGTGTAACTATTTAGACCGATTTTCAAAATAGGTTAATATGTTGGTGATCTCAAAGGGGTTTTTTGTTGCTAAAAATCATAATAGCAGTAGCCTTGCATTTTTCGTTGGGTATAGGAGTCGAGGAGACATGAAAAAATTAATAACTAGACCTAACAACCAACTGTCAACACCTTAAGAAAAACTAACTAAATATATTTCAACACTTGGAGAAAAATACAAACTAACTATTTACATCAACACTTATTGAATTGAGCTTCCCCTTCTCATCAATTTGTAGTTCTTCACATGTTTATGAGTATTAAAGAGGAGGTGGAATAATAAAAAATGTTTATCCAACTATTGCAATACCTCTTGAAAAATGAAAAACACCCACTTCCTTCCTTGCATTGACCATACATACTGTTGTTTTGAAGTGTATAGGTAAGTTGAATGCATTCTTCCTTATCAACAACTTCATAATTGGGTGTAAGTGTGAATTGTGATTCTTTTTTGGCCTCATCCTAGTTAGATGTCTAATGGGACATCCTTGTGAATGAAAAAAATTTGAACTCTTGTTACTAGCTTATTGCTTGTGGTTTGTTGCCTCATTATCTTTTAGATTAGAATGGATTGATTCATGAGATTCATTTGATTGGAATAAGGATGTTTTCTCCCCTTGTTCATGTTTCTCATGATTTTCTGATTTAGGAGGTGTTGATATGATATCTAAGTTTGAAAAAAATGCTTCTTATTCATCCCAAAACAAGTCTTCAAAATATTTTTTTCTTTATGCATGAGAGTATTTACAATTCCTTATCTCTCTTGAGGATTCAAAAAATAAAGGTCATCTTCCTGAAGTAAGAGTTGTAATTTGATTTATTTTCATTTTGACCAACAACCTTGTGTATGTCTACCTCTCTATTTTGCAAAAATAAGGTTTCTTCATTTTCCTCCTCATAGACCAACAACCTATCAATGTTACTTGTATCTTATTGTTGTACCAAAGTTATTTTTGATCTTGGTATTAAAGTATATTTTCCTCATCTTCAAGAAAAAATTGGAGTTAATTAAATAAATCATTTAAAAAATCATGTTCAAAACCCCTTACTTTATTTTTAACTTATTGTCCTAGTTGAACATGCTCATCATAATCCTATAGCAAGTCTAATCTTTTTTTGTATCACCTACAGGTTCATCAACTACAATTTGCTATATTTTATCTTAGAAAACTTCTTATTTTCCCACCAAACTAGCTACATTGATAAACAATAGGTTTGCCTTTCTAAAGGTAAATGATTCTAGGACAAGAAGGTTGATCATATAGGTCTTGTTGAGTTTCTTAAGGGTGTATAAGTTTTGGATAAGGCTACCCTTGAGGAATACTAGGTGATCTTTCTTAGGTTCAAGGTCTTACAAATGATGAAGACTCCTAAAACTTGGAATTTTAAACTCAAGCGGCTAATTTCAAGACTTGAAAGAATTACCTTTCTTAAATTTTATAATTTTGTACTTGGAAAGTTTCTCTTTCATATGTTGGTCTAGTGTTGTAAAAGGTGCTTTCCTGAAGCTAGGAATACAATGAGTTGATTGGGTTTCTAGCCTTTGTGCTTTGGAAAGTAATAGCTTCATTTATTCTTATTTAGTAACAATATTTTTTACAAGAGCCTCCTCATATTTTCCCTTTTTTATTTACATTTCCCACCAATATTGGTAAGTTGGGTAAGCCAACTCTTCCTATTGCAAGTTATACTCTAGGTTTCCTTCAATATCATTTAGCTACTTTTGAAAGTACAATATTATATATTTAATGCTCATATTTTCCACATTTTGAGGTTGGATATGAGAGTATCTATGATGGTTGAAAATAAAATGGCCTTCTTGGGGTTGATTCTAAGCACATGCAAGCTTCCAAGAATATTGAGCAAGTGTGGGTGAGTGGCAAACATATTGAGCATGATGGTCATTTATTGTAGCAAAGGTATTTGGGTTAAAACCAACTGTACACTCACTTTTATATGGCTAATAGAAAAATATAGGAGTGAATTTTTCATGAAATGGAGGGTGATAAAACATATCTTCATAAAAAGGAAAAAATGACATAACATTTAAATTAGCTAGAAATTCATTGAAATATTCCTAAAAAAATTGATAATCAAGTCTATTTTTTTGAAAAAAAATTAAGCACATACTAGCACTTAGTCCACTTGAAACTTGTAGATTGAACTTGTATTTTCCAAGTGTATGAAGATATTTCCTCCAAAGATAGAATTTGCTGACAAACACACTAAATATCATCATGGAGAGGACATGTTTTGAATTGTGATAGTTCAAACAGTTCCATTAGGCATGCCAAAAAAAATTTGTCACTTGGATTTGTACCCTTGCCAAGCACTTAGCTCAACAATCCAATGAAAAATAGGAATAATCCATGGCCTCTAGGTTTCCCATAGCTTGGGGTGAATCTCTAAACATGGTTGGTTCCCTTGGTATTCATCTAATCTTAAACTAAACAATTGATGCTTACAAAGAAAAGAGAAACAAAGTGACATGAAATGAAACCTAAGATTTAATAAGGTGATACACCAAATTTATTTCAAAAACCTATACTATTGTTTGAACACACATAATTATCAACAAATTAAACCACAACATACACAACTCATAATTTTACATGCCTTTGCAGAATTTTTCCATAAATAGGCTCAATATGTCAAGGATGGTGTTTAGAAGGAGCTATAAATGTTGTCACTATATAAAATCTATCTTCAATTAATTAAACACAAGTCATGACCTAAAAAAATACATACTTTCTACACAAACTCAATGAAGATAGGACAAAAATGAAGGAGAAAAGGATATTGCCACAAGACTACATCAACCATCTTGAAGAAACTTGCACAATGAAACAACTCTATGAAGGTAAAAAATATTATCTTTATTGATCAAAAGATGATTACAAACTACATGGAAGTATGAAAATTATATTTCCACAAGTGACAATGTTGTTCTTGATTGTAAGAACCTTCAAAAGTTACAATACAATAATCAAGAATAGCCAAAACTAATGAAAATTTTCCCTTAGATATCCTAATATGCTATGCAATAGCTTGCTATATCTTAGGATCATGATTCAAGGAAAAAAAGATAAGTATTTACTACATCTTGATGGTTCAAACTTTCTTGGGAATCCAACTAAGTTATCCTCATTTTTCAGCTTCATAAAGTGCTCCATGATGTTAGTTGAGTAAAGAAAATTTACTCACTTTGACCTTCTTCATAGATGAACCCCTTGGAAGAATCCTATATTCTCTCAACTTACTTATATTAAATCAAACCACCTCATATATTATCTCAATATATTGCACAACTCGTCAAAGCACCCTAGATGTATTAAATTTCTCATAACTCCTCCAAACCTCATACTTTTCCTGAAACATGTTTATAAGGAATGTGGATAAGAGTTTGAAACAGTCAAATACCTTATAGGAGCATGATATATCCTTAAGGGTATAGGTTTTTTGAAATGTGTCACTCAGATATAGTTGGTTAATCCTCACATATTTGTTACCTACACAAACCTCTATCATTCATCTTAACCACTAAATTGTCATCCAAGTTTAATCATAATATTTTTTGACCTACTTATAGCCTTCGTCTTTGACACTATCTTTAGATGTAAGCCCTATTTGATAATGATCTTCTATCATGAATAAGATTGATAGAGGAGTCATAAATACTATCTAAAACATGTATCACTTTCATTGATTCCTTCTTATTTCAACTTTCATTTCATCCCTATCTTTGAGGTATGTCACAGGGTTCTTTCATCCATAAGGTGTGAAGGAATCTCCTCTTTCCTACCCACTTCTAGATCTTCTCATTGAATTCCATTATTCCTTGACTATATATTATTCTCCCACATATATTCCTTTATGCTTAACATTGTCCTCTTCACTTTGAAAGAAAACCTTTGATAGGTTAATCAAAACATTGGCTAAAACTCCATTATATCATATGAAATGACACTATCTCTTGATGAATAATTCTATTATGCTATAGCAAGCTCTTTCTTTTGAGGAAAATTGGGTTTATAGACTATCAACAACTTAATATTGTCCTTCATGATTCCTATGAATTGACATGGTGTTTGAATTGACCCAAGACTTTATCAAGGATCTCTACATTGTCCCTTGTATGATAGTACTTTGTATGAATGTCGTGTTATTACTTGGCTATCATCATAGTCATCAAGACACTATGGATTTACCTTTTTCTTTGGAATTAATGCATTTCTTGGCAACATTATCTTAATCATGACTATAATTGAGTTCTTATTTCCTTTTTTATAGCTATTATAATAGTCCATTTGTAATGTATCTCATTTAACATCATGCTACCTTATATGTTTAAATTCTTTAAGACCTTATGCTCATTGTTCTTGACTATCCATTTTTAATTTAGATGAGCCTTTAAAATGCACTTTTCTTTTGTTAGAATCTTGTGACTTAACTCCTTATGATCCTTTAATTTATATAAGGTCTTATGATCCTTTAATTTAGATGAGGTCTTAATTCCTATTGGCCATATCTTACCTGTAAAAGGAACTCCTTTGGACTTAACTAAAGAGACCATCATCAAGAGCAGAATTAATAAGGTTCCCCCTAGTTTAACCACAATTATGTATCCTTGGCTAGTTTAGATAGATGTATGCTTATTCAATTAGGTAAAATAAATGTTTATGATAAGTTAAAAATAATTATGGATCATTAATTATGATTTTTTCATCAACATCTATAAAAAATAAAATATATTGATATAATTCAATTTAAGAGAAATCTACACCATTATTTTTATAGAAGAGGAAATTATATTTCAATTTTTCATCTCTATGTTTTATATTTTTTTTTGGATGTTGTTTGATGTATGATTTTAACACATGTTATGCTTTTAAATGGATCTCTTTTAGAACTAGCTACTAGTCTCAAGTTGTGTGCTTAGAATTGTGTATCGAAGGACATCATCCTAGGATGTACTTTCATTATGAAATATGGATTGATGGCATCTCACATTCTAATTCAAGATACAAGATCAAACCAAAGGGATAACCCAAGTAAAAGATTCAATTAGGTTATATGTATGTGAATGGTTTATTATTTATGATAAAGATTCAAATATGCAAATAATATTTGAATAGGAAAACAAAGAAGAAAATTGATAGCATATTAGAATTGTAATAAAAAAATGTATTATACTAGTTTTATACAAGTTTTGTGATTTCTATCTCTTCATCTAACCATCATCCTACAAAGAATGGTCTCATGAGCATTCATATACAAAGAGGGAGGAATAATGAGAAGTATTAGTTAGGATCATGATAGTTCAAATTTTGGTTACAATAGTTGTAATTACTCACAACTACAAGTAACAAGTCAAGTCATGTAGTAATGATAATGTTGAATTATGGCTTGTGGTTTGGAATATAGGTTTTGATTAGGATGATGTTTTTTGTTGATAAAAATATGAAGGCCACCAAGCAACACTTGGTATTTATGGAATATTTTGGTGATGTAGGTGTTTTTGGATTAGTCGCCCTCCTTAAAGAGCAATATTACTCATTTTAGGAAAATATAGTAAAAGATATTTAGATTGATTTGCAACTTGATCTTATGTGAAATGTTTTCCTTGGGAGAAACTTGACCTACTTCAATGGTTTTGAAGAGAATAATTTCTTTTTATCTTGTTTGTTTAACACTAACATGAATAACCTAATATGATTCTATTGGGATTTTTCATTATAGATTTATATATGTTTATTAAAGTGTTTCTATAACATCTAAATAATCTAGTATAGATACAAGATTTCTATGTTGAATACTAGATGCAACCCAAGATATGTAAGAAGATTAATCGCAAATGTCTTATCTCTTAATTACTTGGTGATGGTGAAGGACTCATACCAAAATGGATAAAATTTATGGTAAGATCCTTCAAGTATTTCCTTTGCAAATTTAGTCAAAGGATGATCCTATTGAACACCCAGAATACTGAGAGGGGGGATGAATCAATATTCTTTTAAACCATTTAAACATCCAATCCACATAGCATATTCAATCACAGTAATGAAAGAAATAATGAAACATCTAACATCACATAACAAATGAACATCAAGAATTTTACGTGGAAAACTCAAAATGGGAAAAACCACAGTGAGGATTAGTTCACAATATATTATAACAAATTATAGTATATTTACAGAAGTGCTCATTGTAGGTGGACTAAATATCCAAGTGAACTCACTGTCCATTGAAAGAAAGAGAGATAGAAGAAATTTTTTGGCTCACAACCTAGATTGAACTGTTACAATTGCATTTTTCATATGCATGAATTACAGTTCCAATGATTCCAATGAAGCTCAATAAACTGACATTACACACTTCATCTATTTTTGAGCTAACACTATGTGTTCCTGTATATTTGCATCACTCTAACATTCTACTCAACATTCACAACCTAGATTTGCAATGCTCTGATTATATTTGATAAATTCACATCACATGCATGTCTTTCATATCTCAAAAAATTGAAAAGGATCTAGCTTATATATATGCTTCAAGCATAACATAAATTAGGTTATCCTAATTAGATGTAACATACAAAATAGATAATATATGACTTATTTGCTCAAATCCTTCCACACATGCCTCATGCCAAGATTCAATCCTTAAAATAATTTGAAATAGGTTGTCATGGACTTATAATAGCTCCCACATGATTCTGCAATACTTACTTAACCTTTGTATACCTTCAAATCTATTAGTTTTGCACCATAGAAGACCTAATATAGAAATTTTCCAACTATATACTCATATTTAGACATGGAGCTCAAAATCCTAAGCCATCTAGAACTCACATTGTATTGACATATGTCAACATCTCCTTAAATCCATAAAACCAAAATCATGTTTGCGGAGAAGTGCGGACTCTCCAGCTCATATACACTATACATGAAATGACTATAACTACTAGACCAAACTTTTGTCATTCATAACTTTCAAATCAAGAGCCAAAACAAGATGGAATTATGGAAGTATATGATACTATCAACCAAAAAAACCATACTATAATCACAAAGAGAAATTTTGATTTGCGGACCAGTGCAGACCCAAGAAACTAGATGCTTTATTGCAAAGAATTATCATAATCAACATTTAGTCATTTTTCCATCATAATCAACTTTACCAAATCAAACAATCTTGTAGAACTGTCTTAACCAAACATCCCAAAGCATGTTAGAACCAACCAAACATCCTCATCAAGATACAATGTTGACACCAATAACAACACTGCAACACATAATAGTATGCCTTGTGCTTATCCTACATGCTCATGTTTCCCACAACAACATCAATGACAAACTTATCATTCTTCCAAAATTTTCCCCCTTTTCATTGATGGCAACATGCCATAATATCTCCAAAAAATTCTCCCCCTTTGACATCAAGAACAAAGGGCGCATACAATAACTTTTCTAACATGTATTGGATCTCCCCCTGAGAAATATATGCATATGTATAAATTGAAAGATTGAATTTTGATTTCCCCTAATTCATGTACTAGAGAGAAAAAAAATTATACTAGAAACTACTTTATATACTCCATGTATGTACAAAGAATCTAAAACTTGAAACTAGAAATACATAAAGAATAAGAATTTTTTTCAACCAAAAGAGGTCAACTCTTGTAGCTTCTATACATGGGTATGACATGCATGTATACCTTCTTCCCATGTCTTCTTGGTCGCCCCAATCAATTTGCATTGTGTTTCTAACTCCATTAATATCTCTTCTCCTTCTTCTAAATTACTAGGTATCAAATTCATTTGTGTAGCTTTATTAGCACTCAAAAGGGAACTTGAAATAAATATGAATTTTAAATTCACCAAGTCCCTTATCTCTCCAAACTACAAATAGATATGATCCTTTTGGGCCTATAGTTGAAAGAATCTCTTATGAAAATCCTCTATAACATTCCTTGTTTCTCTAACCAGGTCAAGTGTTAGATCATAAGCATTGGAGGCATTGTTGATCTGAGACTCAATGGAGTCCATCTCCTTTTTGATGCTCTTGTGGCTCTAGGCCACTTCATACAATATTGGAACAAAGCCTTTGCCTCACCCACACAAAATTGTGCACCCTTAAGGTCTTCTTGAAACTTTTTGTGTGCAAAATCACACTTCTTAGTGATTTCCATCATCTTCTTATCATTTATTTTATTTTCAACTTCAATTTCAACTTGTACTCTAATGCCAACAACATACTCTTTAAAAGAATCAATTAAAAACTTCAAATTTTCCATACTAGAAAGTGAAGTATCAATGTTTGCACTAGCTATGGCCTCTTGAAATACCTTCATAGCTTCTTCCATCAGCTCTCCACTCTTTTTATGTGTTTCTATAATCTCCTCTTGGGAAGATGCATGGAATACATCTCCCAACTAAAGTGTGTGGAGTGGGGAGATCTTATCAAGATCTACATTTCCCTATTGCATAGGCAGTTCTAGTAGTTGTGATGATACAATAGGCTAGAATTTGAGTTGCATAATTAGTACATTCTTCAAGGAATCTCTAAAGGAGCTAGAGGATTCACCATAAGTCTTTGTAATCTCCACAACTTTCTCTTTTATTCTTTTCCTTATTCTTTCCAAAGTTTACTTGAGTCTCTTCTATTTTTTACATCTCCAGATGCATCCTCATTCTTATCTTCATCTTCCTTCTCAATATTTTCTTGTTCTTCTTCCTTCTCTACATCAAAATTCTCTTCATCACCATCCTTACTTACATTCTCTTCCTCTATAGATTTATTTGTGTTATCCAAAGGTGTCTTTGGTTTTCCTTGAGTATTTTCAACATTTTCTTCAAGTACCAGAGGAGGAGAGGTATCTCCCTTTGTTGCATCTTCATCATCATTCTTCTCTACTTCATCTTCTTTTTTCAATTCTTCCACATCTAGAAGAACATTTTCATTTGTATATCCTTCCTCTATTGCATGTTCATGTTGAGCATCAATATCATGTGCTTCTTCTCATGCAGTGACTTCAAGAGCAGTATCTTCTTTGTCTTTTGAAGTCATACCATATCTATGTGCAATGTCTAATATTTTATCAATTACCTCCTTCTGAAGCCTTTCAAAATCACCTTTATCTCTACCCATAAGGGTAGTTACCCTTTGCTTCACTCTAAATTTTATTTTGTATAACTCAGCCAATGTGGATTTGTTTTCCTCAAACATAGGTGCACCAATCTTCTCTAAAGCATATTCTTTTATCTTTCCATCTTCTTCAATTGCTTCTAGTCTTCTCTTTACCAATACATTCCATAGCTCCGTAAGAATTTTATTCTCAATATTTTTCATATCAACCTCTACAATAATAATGTACTTAATGATTGCCTTAACAATGGTTTCCTTATCCACCTCATCTACTTCATTATACAAAGCTATAGTTTCTACAAGCATATTGTGTTGTATCATTCCATTAACAAGTACATCTACCTTCATGGGACTACAAGCTCTTACCAGAGGTGTTTGCTTTTGCTTCTCCATTTCATCTATAGTCTTCTTTGTTTCTACTTTTCCCTTCTTTTCTAGAGACCCTTTCTTTGTAGCTTCTCCCTTCTTTCCTCGCATGTGGCTCACAAATTCTTTCTTCTCTTTCTCAATTTATTCTTCATCAAATGTATCCACTATATCCACTTTCTAGATTTTAGGACTTGCTTCACTTTGTGAAGGTCCTTCTTTCCTCTTCCAAACTAAATGGGGTCCTTCTTCCTCCACTTCTTCTTCTACTACTACAATTACATTTACATTCTTCTCTCTTACTACTTTTTTCTTTTGTCTCTTCTTTGTAGGGCATGCAGGTGGTGTTACTGTAATAATCTTTTTTCTTTTTAGGCCTTGTAGTCTACACAATCGAAGAGGGTTTATCATTTATCAAAGGACTATCAATAGTTTTCCTCTTCTCACTGTTGATGGTGCCAAGTTGACCCACAATGTTTAGGTAAGATAAAAGTGATAGCTAAACTCTCCTGAAAAAGACAATCAGCAATCAAACTGATCACCTTCCAAGGTCTTTGATGTTGGTTCACAATGTTGTTGTTTCAAGTCTAAGTGGTCAATATGGTTGTAATGTTCAAGGGGCCTACTGGTATTGAGCTTTTGGGTTGTTATAAGATCAAACATATATTTAACCCTACTTTAATAGGTGGTTTTAAAGAAATAGAAAAGATAGATTAAAGCTTTTAAACTGAAGAGAATGTTGATTCATCCAACTAATCAAACTTGTTACCTTCCAAAGAATTCCTAAACTAAAACTACAGAATAAAGCTAACTTGTAATTAATACAAATTTTTATTCATTCACAGTGCAAACTTTAATAGTAGATTGCAAATCATCATTTAAACAAAACATAAGATAAAATTTCATTCCTTGAAAGCTTTCCAAATCAAATAATTAACCCAAGATAAATACCATTTCGGAGCACAATATGAAGTAGATTTAAATCTAGCTGCTTCTACTGTTGGTGAAACAAATAAACAGCATTTAAAAATTTGGAAAAATCACCAGTGTACAGAAAACCCATGTCTTCGAATTGTCTCCATCTATACTAAGAAAATATAGAAGATGCATCACTTCTTGCCGAACTTAACTTCTACTCTATTTCTACTCTCGAGTTTTTCTATCTTCTAATCCTAACTTGCTAATTCTTAACTTCCAGATCAAGAAGATTCTTCTCTATGTCTATGTATATCGCTCTATCTAAAAAAAATATCTATATCTCTGTGTATGTGTATTTCTCTATATCCTTCTGTCTTACAAAGAGGCAAAAAATGCCATATATAAAAAATGTACCAAAAATCAACAGCCCATGTTTTAGGGTTTACAAAATAAGTCAGTTATAGAAAGAGTTGGCTCTAGAAGAATTTGGGACAAATTCAATGATGCATTAAATGCATATACCTACTCATGTCGGCAAAAAATCTCCTTCAAGCATGGTTTCCAGATCTTTTACAACCACCACCATTAACTCGCAGCCCTCGTGTCTACCATTAAGATTCCATGTGTTCTATCTTCGACCTCAAAAACCACTCCCATAGAGCTTCTTTGAGTGTTCCAGGGGTATTGTTATTCATGTCCACCTACTCTTGCCATCGAACGTATCGTTTGTCTTTAACACTCACGACCTCCTTCCTTTATGTTTTCCTCTCAGCCTAGAACCTTTCTACGGGTTGATCTTCTTGTGAAATGGCATCAGGTGTTCTTGACATACTTTAACCCTGCAAAACAATGCCTTCATCAGTCCTCTAAAAGCATAGAAAATATCATCATTCATCCTACTTGTCGTATATCTTTGGTTTAATTATACTCAGCAAAAAGAAACTCAACTCAGGCGGGGGCGGGACCAAATCCGAACCAGAAACAACACCCACCTTTAATACCGGCGGGGGGTGGAGCCAAGATGAAACCAAAACCGGGACCAGAGTCGAAACGAGAACTGAATATGAAAATGATCAACATTCCCAAGTTCAGGCCACATTCAGGCTCCACATCTGTAAAAGCAAAGAAACATTGGAACCACAACAGGGGCGGATGCGGAACAAAATCTAACATTGAAACTTTTCCAAGTTTCAAGTTTGGATTCCATCGCAACCCCACCTCTGATAACATACAAAGAAACGACAAAAAAGGACTAAAAAAGGAAGAAAAAAAGAAGGGGAGAAAACATCCCATGACCAAATGCAAAGAACAAAGGCAAAACAAACAAACAAGCCCGGTGGAACCAGGACTGGAATGGAACCGAAACCTAGAACTTCAGAAAAGCTCTAGAGTTCAATTTCGTTCTGCATCCTGTGCCCACCAAAAAAAAGAACAAGTGCAAAGGGGGCAGAATCAGAACCGAGAACGGAATAGAAACCAAAACTTACAAGATATTCCAAAGTTTGGTTTCGGTTTTGGTCCCGCGTCCACCAGAACAAAATAAAAATGCCAAAGGCAGAAAACAAAAGGCCAAAAGAAACAAAACACAACAAGGGGGGCCTATTTTAAACAAGTTTAAAATGGGGTGGTTATGCAAGGAATAACACTCACCAATAGAGGGCTTAGTCCTAGAGGACTTTTGGATAGCAAGAGGGGTGGTAGTTGTCCTATGATAACTTCTTATGCTTCTAGATCCTCCTCCAACACTTGATTCTACCTTAGCCTTTGCTCTTACTTGCTCCACTTGCTCCTTTGTGAATCCCATATCCTAACTTGTCAACCACTTTTTCAACCTTCTTCTTTATCTATGGTTTTTTTTGCTTCATATGTACCTCCATGGATTTTTCTTCATAGGTGTCATACCTTGATTTAGTGGTATCGTTTGGACTCTTACACAAAATATCAGCCAAACCGGTAATCTCTTGTTCATTTCAATCTCATATCCCAATGTAGGAATCCACACTATCCTCAATTCTATTACTTCCATGATGCACTCATATTTTGATACCAAGAATGTGATATAATTTTGATACTTTTCTACTATTTTTCTAAGAATTATCTCTCTTTGATGCATCCTCTTTTGGAAAACTACAAAGAAAGAAACAAGAGTGTAAGAGTGTCATCTTGTGCCTTCAAATCACCAAGACCACTCATAAAGTCGCTAATTTGATGAGCTATTGGTCTTCCTTGAAACCATACTACACTTATGATTCTAGGGAGTTCCTTTAGGAAATTGAAGAATAAACACACAACCAAGGTTCCATACTTAAATGCATACTTCTTCGAGCCTTGGTTTG
The DNA here is from genome assembly GCA_007258455.2 of Sequoia sempervirens. Classification (NCBI taxonomy): domain Eukaryota; kingdom Viridiplantae; phylum Streptophyta; class Pinopsida; order Cupressales; family Cupressaceae; genus Sequoia; species Sequoia sempervirens. The sequence continues at coordinate 60,349 of VDFB02302048.1, read as the reverse complement.
TTTCAAGTTCTCCATCAATTATTGTCTTAGCAATTCACAAAGATCATAATCAATTCCATTTTCAACCATTTCATATGCAAAATTGATTGTGGTGGTATATACAGAGTTTTCTTTGTTTGTGAAGTAGATTTTATAACCAATTAACATTGTTGCATAGCTCACAGTTTTTTTTTTTTTTGCGTTTAAAGTTAGAGCTCTCTTATCATAAGTTGCACCTATGAGTTCCATTACCACCTCATTCTTAACTGATTTCAAAATAGGAATAGGTATGGTGGAGCATAGACCTCTAACCCCTCTAGTCACATCCTTTGTAATCATCTCAGGCATGTTGATCCATAAAAAATTATCATGAATTATGCTTATTGTCATCCTAACCCATTTGTGATCAAAGCAAAAATTCGGAAACCATTGAAATCAATTTTCTTTGCAACTAGGTTTTGGTATTCTGGTTTTAGGGTGAAGTTATCTCTAGCAATCTCTTTCACCCACACATCTCCTAGCTTAGTGTGATCAAATTATTTTATCTTTCCATGAATGTAAATCCTTAAATATTTTGTAGGTAAAACTATGTATGGAACATGCAAAAAATCACCTAACAGGTCATCTCCTATGGATTTAGCAAGGTATTTCTTAAATTTGGGTTGTGGATCCTCAGTAACCTCAATAACCCTTGATGTAGCCATTGAAAAATGAATTCAAATTGCTTTCAAACAAAGTTCTCTATGAAACTAGGGAAAACAAGGATTGGAAATACATTTTCCTTCGCTCTTATGACTAGGGTTTGTGTGCACCAAATCACAAATCACCTTGATCACTCCAAATCACTTCATCATTGCTCTGCTCCTTCTTAATTCTTGTTATGAATGAATTTGGCTAAGTAAAATCACTTATAACCCTTGAATCTAACCTAATTTTTCATTGAATGCTTCAAACAATAAAGTTGGTAAACCCTTCACTATGTGCACAATCACCTTCAAATGTTCTGCAATCTTTCGTATTTCAACATTTTCTTCTAGGATCTTCATAAATATATCAAGCATGTTGATCTACATCACATATCTTCATGTTGAGGAATCAACACCATTTTCTTTGGCAAGGGATAAAGGACCTTCATTAAAGCTCCCCTTGATCCAAAGCTCTCAACTTAGTTTTCAGAGCAAACATCCTGCATTAGATACCGGTATAGATTCATCCTTAAGCTTGGTGTCTTCCTTGTTTCTCCAAATCTTATCCATCACCTTTGTTTCTAGCAGATCAATCTTTTGTATTGGTTCATTCTTCTTTACCAGATTATCCTTCTTCATATTTCTTCTTTTGCAAAATTTGGAAATGTGTCTAGGCCTATTGCAATTGTAACATATGACATTCTTCTAACCAATATTCCTTTCATTCATTCTAGATCTACATTGATTAGCTTTATGCCCAAATACATAGCATGTATAACAATAGCCTTTGAAATATTGAACCATTCTACCATTGTTATAACCATTCATCATTTGACATTTGCACTCATTATATCTATGACCAAATTTCATGCATGTAAAACATTGACTAGAAAAAGGTAGAACATTTTGATTCATTTTTCTTCTACATTTCATTGCCTTATGTCCAAATTTATCACAAGAATAATATAAACCATTAAAATATGGGTACCTTTGTACATTTGGTTGTTTGACCAATGATATTCTAGCTTCATTCCTTTGATTTTGATCTTCTTGTCATTGTTCTTCTTTTGTACATTTGGTGTTTGATCTGATTTTGAACTTTCACCTTTTTCAAATCCTAAACCTTCTTTATCTTTAGATCCTTTCTAATTTGCAATAATTTCATCAAGCTTAGTAGAAATCATCTTGAATTTTTCTTCATGACTCCTTGCTTTTTCCAGATCTGATCTTAGATTCACCACTTCTTGTTCAAGCCTTGTACATTCCTCATATTTTCCTTTCACCATTGCATTCAGACATTCCTTGATTCTTTTCTTTTCTTCAACTTGCACGTTCAAATCGGTGATGGTTTTATTTGCTTGCTTCAATTTTTCATTGACTTCCTAATTCCTTTCTCTAAACTTATTGATTTTCTCTCTTAATTTTTTGATGCATTCATCTACTTCTTTGACATTTTCTTTTAGATCTTTTTTTTCACCTTTAGTTCTTTCAAGATCTTCAAAAGAAACTTTGAGTTCTACATTTATGTCAACTATGCAATCTTCTTTTGTGGACCCAACAATAGTAATCTCTTATGGACAAGTAGGTATCCTTCTAACAGCCATGTGTTCAACCTCCAAGATCTTCCCCAAGTGGTTAAACTCCTTCTAGGGAACCAAGATTTGATACCAATTGTTGAACACTCAAAATACAAAGGGGGGTGGGTGAATCAGTATTCTTTTAAATTTCATTCAAACATTTAAGCATCCAATCCACATAGCATATTCAATTATACTAATGAAAGAAAGCATGAAACATCCAAAAAAATCACTTAACACATGAACACTAGGACTTTTACGTGGAAAACCCAAAATGGGAAAAACCACGTGAGGATTAGCTCACAATATATTATAACCGGTGTAGTAATAGAAAAAGTATCCCTTTTTCCTTAATTTTGGAATAATTAATAATAAAATGAGCTTAATTATGCCTTAATTTAGTGTTATGAATTGTTTTACACATTCACACTAAGTTTAGGGCCCTTGTAAATTAAATGCACTTAATTGTGCCTTATTTAGGGTGTTGTAAAGTGTATCTTCTAACACCCTCCATTTTGCTCTTTGATCGAACAGTGTTCTCTTTTGATATGTTTTATTTCTGTTGCATTGTGACTATGGAACTTAGTTATTTTAACCGCTATCTGTTAAGCGATGTAAACATTATGTTTTGATGTGGTGGTACTTTATTCTGATGTTAGTATTATGTCATGTTATGGATTAAATTAGCATGTATATGAATTATTGATGCTTTATGTTTTAATTAAATCATGGATAATTAGATGCGTTGGTTAGTAATATTGTATTGGTGAAGGGGACGGGATCACATCACTCGCATGCGAGTGCCCTGGGATTCCGCGATTTCCTCTTTACGGTGTGCTTTAATATATTATATGCATGTTTCGACACTCGTATTGTGTGCAGGATGTAGGTATAGGACATCGACTCCACCTGGTTTCACAGGTTTGAGCGTGTCCATCGACCAACGGTATCGATTGGGAGATAGTAACTTGAGTTTCTGTGTCAAACCATCACCCTAGCCATAGTGTGTCGTCAGTCTTAGTCGGGTTCAATGTTTTATGTTGTTAGTTTTCTCCTTGGCTTTTTATTTAAATTTCAAGTTAAAAGAGATTAAATGGCATTTGGAATTTATAATGATGATTGTTTTGTCTTATTGAGATGTTGAAAAATTAGTGATTAATTAATTAATATAATAATCTAATTTTGAATTGGATTTATTCTATTGTCTAATGAAATTAATAAGGATAAATTAAATAAGATTAGTTGGTTGGCTTAATGTGATACTTTGATTTAAATGGAAAAAAATAGAAATGAAGTTGAAAAGAATTCCTTTATGAATTGTTGAATTCAATTTGGTTAAAAGGAAATGTAAATTGTTATTTGGGTTGAAAGATGTAATTTTATTTAAAAGATATAAAGCAAATTGCATTTGGAAAATGGAATTGTTTTATTAAATTTCAAAAATTAAAATATCTAAATTAGCAATCAATGTTGGTGGGTGGATTCAAAGTTAGGGCTTTGACAAATTTGGGGAAAGAATAGCATAAGGTAATTCATGTTATTTTTGAAAATTTTTAATTTGGAAAATGGGGAGAGCAATTTGGATGGAAATTCTTGAAAGAATTTGAAAGGAAAGGATTGAAGATTGGAGAAGCTTGGAACAAGAAGGGGGAAAACTTCCATTGAAGGATCTTGAAGCTTGGAGAAAAACACAAGGTTCTTCCCTTACTTTGCAGATTTTTATTTTTGAAATTTTTGTTTTTTTTAAAAAATTGTTTAAACTGCTATTGGAATTCCAAATTTGTTTTAGGAAAAACAAAACCCATCAAGAATCTCAATTCCAAAACTTGAAACAAAACAAAAAAAATCATCTTATCAATAAAATTTAGAAAATGGAACAATCTATGTTTTATTAGTTATCTGTTTTTGATTCTCTTTAAACTGCCTGTGATCTGGAAATTTGGTTTATATAACATGTATATCTTGTTGAATATACATATATAAACATGGTATGTATATATATATTTAAGAAAGTTGTTTAAACTTTTAATTGCTGGTAAAATAAAACCCTCTGTTCTTTTCTTTTCGTTCTGGGTTTTCGCCAAAACAGGGGCGGGTCAATTTTTTTATATATCTTTTTTAACCAAAAAAATCTGATGAGAAAACAAAATTTTATGTTGTTTGTGAGGGGGCTGGCAGCCATGGCCGTCCCCTTGTGGAGGACGCTGCTGGGGCAGCGCCCCCCCCACATAGTGGAAGGCACTGCCATAGGCAGCGACCTCCACACAGGAGGCAGGGCTGCGCCCTCCTTCCTGCGTGGGGGTTTCCCCTGAGTCATGCGCGTCTAAAGTTTTTATTTATTTTTTTTAGTTTCTTTAAGTTTTTAATGTATTTTTTTATTTATATAAATATAAACTATATTTTATGCATATATAATATTTATATATATTATATTATATAAATATTATATATATATATATAATATATAGCATTTATTTATATTTATAAATTTTATTTATTTATGAATATTTTAATATTATTTACATATATAATATGATATGTATATTATATAATTTAAATAATTGCTTTGTTCGATTAATTTAAATTTGATGGTGATTAAAATAATTATTTTAAATTTATAGAGTTAAATAATGGTTGTTAATATTTAAATAATATATTTAAATTTTATTATGATCGTTTTATTATAAAGATGCAACTACGGATTTTAACGAAAATGATTTGGTTAATTTATTTATTAGAGGATTGAATTCTAATTTTGATTGTAGTAGGGAAATTGAGAAGAATATTAGATTTACATTTCCTATTGCTTGAAAACAAAAATTATGACAAAATTAGTTATTTTCAAGTAATGTACAACTAATGGAAAGTAGAGTTAAACAAATTGCTAGGAGTGGTTCTTGTCCTATGAATTAGATTGTCATAAATTAGAAGTAATTGTGCAACGAGTGTTTGACTTATTTGGATCTAGGAAAATCCTAACGTTAGATTACTTATTTTCCTAAATTTGTTTACTGGTTGTGTTTTCGTTGTTGCATTGTTGGAAAATGGGATGTTTGGTTTTGTAAGTCTTCCTTTGCAGTTATGTTTTGTGGGGTTGTTTATTATGTTTTCCAACCTGGTGATTCGCTTTGGGTAGTGCACATCGTGGTAGTTGTGTTATCAACCGATTTTCATGAACAGGATGTGTGTTATGTTTTGGTTACCCGTGTACTATGAACGAGGTGTGTGGCCTTATGTGATAAGGTCTAGAGTGGTTTTTTTTTTTTTGTGTGCATGTTGTCTACCCTTAAATTGAGGATTTTGTATCCCAGTGTTGTCAGTAGGAGAGTGGCCCTTTGTGGGGGTCCGACGCCCAAAGTGGTGTCAGGGTAACTCACCTAGGGTTTAATCAAGTGATAATTTAAAAGAATTAATGGGGAACTTCACACTAATAAAGTTAAAGAATGCCTCTCTCATGGAACATGCATTGTTAATACTCGAGATGAGATGAGAGACATAGTTTTGCGTGAGGGTCCGGCGCCGGTAGAGGCAAGCCAGGGTAACCCATGATGGGGGTCCGGTAGCCTAGGAAGGTTGAGCTAGGGTAACTCATGGCAATTTATGTATGACACTCTCCCTACGTCAACAAGTGAATCAGTTATATGGGTTGTACAATGGTGTACTTGTCTATGTAACTTGGTAGCAAGTGATGTCTTGTGAGTTTTCGTATTTGATGTTGTTTGAGTCGGTTCAGTTATGTTTAGCCTTTGTCTAGAGGTATTTGGTCTTGACCAGAAATCCTTGTTACTATCTCCTAGCACAGGGAGTGGGGCCTTTGGGTTCCACGTTGGGTGGCGTGCACCTTACACCGTTGGCTTTGTTCGTGATCGTGTGAGACTTTCAGTTGGAGAGCTCGTTGGATCCAGTTGCTCCTCTAGTTCTTTCATTTCTGTTATTCTTGTATTTCTTTACCCCTCATTTGTATCGAGGTGGAAATTGTAATAAATTATCATGTTTATTTGATTTACCTCATTCGGGGAATGAGTGATGTAATTATAATGTAAACAATTGTTATTGGATATCGTGATGTATCGATTGGTCCTTGATGTTATATCATGTATGGAATGTATGTACTTTAATTCCTTAATTGAATGATGTTATGTTTTCTTTCCTTGGTTGTTTAATTCGGGTTTAAGTAATCTTTGTCTCGTAGCCTTAGGGGATGTTTGCAAAGTATAGTGAACTTGTATGTTATTGTTCTTTTAAAAAAAAAAAATTGTTGCATTTGGTTAGTGAATTGCAACTTCCCCTAGGGTTGCGTGGCGGGGCATTACATATCTTTACACTTTCACACTAATCTAGGGATTTATTAATTAATTTAGGTTAATTTTTCTTAATTGTACCCTTTAATTCAAATCCAAACCTAATTAATTATAAATTCTGAGGGATACAAATCAACATTCATAAATGCCATAACACAACACTTAATTTTTGAAGATGTGTGTCCTAGGTTAGTGACCTAGGACCCATTCGCCACCTGGAAAATGGGTCCTCACTAGGTCCTAGGACCCTATTTTCACATAACATTACACATTGTCCAAAGTGTGTCCTAGGTGAGTGGCCTAGGACCCATTCACCACATGGAAAATGGGTCCTCACTTAGACCTAGGGCCCCCCTTGGGATATATTTTTGGCGATATTTTAATTATTTCATATCCTAGATTTGATGTTTGGGCATGAACTCATGGTGCATTGGATGAGTGGTGGTGTTTTGTTTTGGCCACTAGGGTTCAAGTCTTCAGACTTGACCCATAGCATTGTTGCTACTATTGACGGTATTGGACTAGTGTTGAAAATCATCTTAGGATAAGGAGGGAGGAAGCTTGTTATAAGACCATGCATTGAAGATACCCATGATGAAGAGGAGGAGCTCGTTGTAGTACCAGGAACTTGAGTCTGGGGCCCACTCCCTCACTAGGCTAGGGTGCTCGCGGGCTTTATGCCCCTGTTGGGCTACCGTGCTCGTGGGAGTGGTGGTTGTACTACATCCATGCTAGGATGAGGTCCCCATTTGTGATCTCACTAGTTCATAGCTCCAGTCAAAAGCACAAGGCTCTAGCTCTGTTTACGAACCAAAAAAAAACCTAGATTTGATGTTGGCTTGTGATATTTGAATTTTGGGAATTAATAATAAGATAAGTATAAATACAAGGTTATTTCATTACGTTTTCACCTAGAATTTTTATGAGCAATCAAGAGTACTTTCACAAGAGCATTGATAGAGCATTCAAGAGCATTTCTAATTCATTCAAGGGTAGATTTATAGAAGATTATTGTAACAATCAAGAGTCATTTCATCATGTCAAAGGCATAATGCATCATGCATGTTGTTGAGCTAATGTGTTGATGTAGCATTTCAAGATCAATTCAAGTATTTCAAAGGTATTATCTCTAATCAAAGTTTATGATCAAGATCTACATTCATTGAGGCCACTTCATGCTAGTTTGCATATCTACAATCCAAGGTTTCAAATAAGGTTTGGTAAGTTGCTACATTGTATTTGTTCATTCATCATTGTTTTATGCATCATTACATTTCAAAGTTTAATTACCAAAATGAGGTTTGACCAAGTCAAACCCCTATTCCCTAACAAACAACATTTTTCTCTCCTTTGATGTGTGATTGTAGGTTTTAGGTTGAAGATCATTTGGAGATAAAATTGCAAAAGTTGTCAAAGTTATCAAAGTTGCTAAGAAAGTTGTCAAATCACAGAAATTGAGCTACATGATTTATTTTTGGCTTTTCGAGAATGCTCGACTAGAATCTGGGAGTGCAGACTAAGAGGAACAGAAACTAGAAATTGATTTTCTAGAGCCCTAGCTGGGACCCATTCATCATAGGGCGAATGAGTCCTCAATGAGGTCCCAAAAAAATACTTTTTGCAATAGGTACACAACATTTGACCCTCTTAAAACTTTCCTTTTGATTGTTATATCAATTAGGTTTAATTTCTAATTCTCATTTGCATAATATAACACACATATTGAATGAAATTAGAGGTGATTTAGGTGAAATTAGGATTGCATTGTTTGCATTCTTTAAATCTAAAAAACATAAAAAAAAATGGTCATATTGCATATCATTTACATCATATAAACTTACATTTGAAAATTGAAACAAAAATTGCATATCAAACTAGGAATTTTAGGTTATCATTTTGTCATAATTTGCATTTGCATTTCACATTACATTTACAAAAAATTGAAATTGAATCTTGATGTTATAAACCTAAATATGAAAACCACTGGAAAACACTTGAAAATCTATAAAAGCCAATTTCAAAATCCTAATCTAGGACCCATTGTCCATAGAGAAAATGAGTCCCTAATAAGGCGATAATCTTCATTTTTGGAAATTAAAATCTTCATTTTTGTGCTTCTGCTTGCTGCTTTCATATTTCAGTTACTGTTTGTTGAATTTATGTTTCATCAATTTCATATCTAGCTTAATTTGGTTCATTTAGTGCATGGTGTAATTTCAAATTGTATTTACAAGATTTCATTTTTAGATTTTTTCATAGTGTAATCAGAAAATTACCTTTTTTAGAATCTAAAAAATTGCATTTACACATTGCATTCTAGGTCATTGCATTGCACTTTACCCTCTTTCCATTTTGGGTGTGTACACTAAGTTTTGAAACTTGTATCAACTTTACATCTTGGTGTCCTATTAGCAATACAATTGTGAGATGTAGTTCAAGACTCATGTCATCCCGTAATTAACCCTTCATCGTGGAACTTAGGTTTTCTAACCCTCTTTCTAATAATGTTGATAATCAACCCTCTATGGATCATAGTATGCATACCTCATTTCCCATGACTTCCCTTCCTATAAAAAATGTGCATTATATTTTTGATATCCCACAAGACAACATAAGGAGGCTAAATGAAGAATTAAATACTTTACAAAACTTTGTGAGAACTGAACCTATTGTTGGTCATGTCATTTCTCATAGGGAACGTAAGAATGATGCTTAAACATAAAGAAGGGATAGAATTCATGTGCTCCTTGGTCCATATCATTCAACGGAATTTTCCTCCTCCTCAACCACCTTCCACTGCATCTATTGCAAGAATGGAAAGAGGAATAAAAGTGTTTTCATTGATGTCAACAGATCAACTGGTTATCTACTAGTTGTTGACTATATATGTTGAGGATATTGAGAAAAATGTATTAAAGGAATATTATAGGTATTTAGATGTTGTGGATGATGATCTAGTACTTTTCCCTATGTTTGTGTGGATTAGATATGTTAGTCAAGGTTGTTGAAGGTTTCTATATCTAGATTCTTGGTTATTGGTTCATTGTGAAGATCAAATTGTATTCACCAGTTGTGAACTATGTTTTTCTTAGTTCTAGCTAAGATCCAGGAGAAATTTTGTTGGTCCGGATTTCCCTTTGTTGAAGTCTTTTGACTTGTGGGTCTAGAGATAAGATGTTCTAATTGTATTGAAGATATTTTGGTTTCTAGAAGTATCGAGCTTAATTGTTCTAAGTTTTACACCGGTTTGGTCAATCGTGAGTTAAGCACTATATTTGAAGTTGATGAAGCGTGTTGGATCTATTATGGGTCCCGATGAAGCATTTTTTTTGTCACCCTCATTCTAATTCCACCCTAGGATGTTTGGCATTGGCCTAATTTGTATTTGAAGTTGGATGGTCAACTTTGTATCTTTTCAAGGTTGGAAATAGTATAAATACAAAATGAGCTAGCAATGAAAATAGTACACAAGAAAAGAAGGAAGATAAGTGAAAGAGCAGATGCAACTCTGATGCTATTCTAAAATTGTGTGAGTAATGTATGTGGTTGATCAGTGTGAAGCTTAATGTCGAGTTTCTGGATGCAGTGAGTAGAAGGCGAACTCTATCATTCATGCAAGTTGATCAATGATTGTGGTAGAATCCTTTGTTGCATTGGGATTATTGTCTCTTTGTAACAATTATTCTTTGTATTCTTTATATCTCTATGGAAGTGAACCCTCTGGGTTGTAGCCTTGTGGACAGTGAGTCCTTATTGTAGGTAGTGAGCCTTATCTCAGGCAGTGAGCCTTATCTCAAGCAATGAGCCTTATTTCAAGCAGTGAGCCTTTTTGTAATTAGTTTTGATATTTTCTATAGTGTGAGTTAATCATCATCGTGGTTTTTCCCTCATTGAGTTTTCCACATAAATCTGGTGTTATTGTGTTTGTGCATTGGAATTTGATTGTTAATCATTTAATCAATTTATGTGTTAGTTTTGGTAATTGAATTGAAGGTTATAATCTATGACAATTGATTCAACCCCCCCCCCTCTCATTTTTCATATCCAACAATTGGCATCAAATCTTGGTTCCTTGGTGAAGAGTTTAACCACTTAAGGAAGGTCTAGGATGGCTAGCAAAATGATCTTTGATTATCTGAGGTTTGATGGAACTAATTATGGTATCTAGAAAGTATTGATACAAGAATATCTAGAGTATTGTGGATATGATGTGAAGAAAGCTTATAAGAATCCCTACACTCCTACTAATGGTTTGAGTACACCTGAAGAAATTAGAGCACATGAAGCAAATAATAAGGCAAAGTTCATCTTGAAGAATAGTTTGGTACATTCCAAGTTGATTAAGGTTCATAATTTGAAGATAGCTAAGGAAGTCTTGGATGCTTTAGAAAGATCACATGATGGTGATGAAAGAGTAAAAGAGGAAAATTTACATAATTTGGAAACACGGTTTGATCTTATGCTTATGTTTGAAGATGAAAATTTCAAAGCTTATGTACAAAGACTGGATGAGGTAGTGGCTAGAATGCGATCTCTTGGCACTACTATAGATGAAACCGAGATTGTAAAGAATATTTTTAGAACTCTTCCTAATGCCTACAGTGAAAAGGTGAGTGTTATTGAGCAGACTATAGATTATAAGACTTGTAGTAAGGATCTACTGCTAGGGTTTTTGACATATTATGAGATGAGGAAGCCAAATCTAAGAAGTGGAGGCAAAACAAAGACTGCTTTAAAAGCTACAAAAATTGAAGATTCAGATGAAGAAAATTTTGATGAAATCGAAGCTAACTTTGTAAGAAGAATGAGAAAAGGCTCTGGTAAGTATGAAGGTAAATTTCCCTTTAAGTGCTTTAGTTGTGGAGAAATAGGTCATTATGTTGCAAAGTGTCTAGATAGTGCTAAAAAGAATAAACAAAGATATGAGAAAGAAAAAAAGGAAAGAAGATTAGCATACCTTACTATGTTAATGAGAATGATAGTATTTCAGATGAAGATTCAGAATATGAAGATCCAGATGACAATGAATGCCTTTTCTTGGCAATAAAGGATGAACCTACTTCTACTAATTCAAAAAAATAGATAAAGGAAAGTCCTTCGGAGAAGGAGAAGGAGAAAAATGAAGGTACGATTATCTCTACCCTACATGCTAAACAGGAAAATAAATTTTGGGTAGCTGATAGTGGTTGCTCACATCACATGACTAGTGATAAGAATAAGTTTTTTAAACTTGAGAAATATGATGGAGGTCTAGTTATGTTTGGAGATGATACTGGTGCTAAAATTTGTGGGATAGGCTCAGTAATTTTTTATGGAAAGCATCATACTGACGATGTTTACTATGTTAAGGGTTTGAGGCATGATTTGTTGAGCATTGGTTAGATGTGTAGAAAAGGATATGATATTGTGTTTAAGGATGAGAAATGTGAGATCCGGATAGGATCCATAACATTGATTGCTATAGGAAAGAAATCTAAAGGGAATATTTATCATCTTAAGAGTGTTGATGGACAATGCTTTATGACTTAGATAAATGACAGTTGGTTATGGAATAGGAGAATGTGTCACATGAATTTTGATAACTTGGAAAGGATTAGTATTGTTTAGGTTGTGAGAGATCTACCAAGAAGTATAAAGCCTATAAATTCTATCTACAAAAATTGTCAGTTTGGGAAGCAAACAAGAAATCATTATAGATCAAGAGAACAATTTACTATTGGATTACTGGATTTGGTTCATATAGATATGTGTGGTCCTATGAGAGTGTGAAGTCTACTTGGTGAAAGGTACTTTATGATTTTAATTGATGATTATTATAGATATGCAAGGGTTACATTTCTTAGAGAGAAATCATATGCATTAGATAGATTCAAGGCATTCAAGGCTATGGTTGAAAATGAAGTGAATTTAAATATAAAATGCTTAAGATCTAATAGAGGTGGAGAATTCACCTCCCATGAGTTCAATATATTTTGTGAAGTGCACGGAATAAAGAGACAGTTATCTACTCTGAGAACTCATCAGTAGAATGGGGTTGTTGAAAGGAAAATTAGAATAGTTCAAGAGGCTGCTAGGTCAATGATCACTAAATCCAGATTACCAGAAGTTTACTAGAAAGAAGCTATTCACACTGTTGTCTATGTATTCAATCAAGTTCAAGCAAGACCAAATAGTACAAAGACTCCCTATGAGCTATGGTACAGAAGAATTCCTACAATTAAATATTTTAAGGTATTCAGAAGCAAGTGCTATATCAGAAGAGATGAGGAAAGTTTGGGAAAGTTTGATGCAAGAAGTGATGGAATAATTCTTAGATATTCTATCAAAAGCAAGGCATATCGATGTTTCAACAAAATACTAAGGAAGATTGTAGAAAGCTCGAATGTGAAGGTTGATGAAACAGTGAAGAATTTTATTGATATTGATGGATATGTGTTTGATGAACATGATTGTGCAAGAATAGAAGAAATTATGGAAGAATAGGATAAAGATGAGTAGAAAAGGCAAAAAGAACATAATAAAAAAGAAGATGCTCCAGTAATGTCCCCTAGGACACCAAAATATATATAGAGGAATCATTCAGAAAGTTGGATTATTGGAGAGAAGACAAAAGGTGTGTTAACCAGAAGTAAAGGCGTTGCTGAAGTAATTTTTTTCTTATTTTCTAAGATTGACCCGAAGTTAGTAAGTGAAGCTTGTAAGGATGAACATTGGAAGGAAGAAATGAAAGAACTTTTGCAAATTGAGAAGAATCAAACTTGGGAATTGGTCCCAAGACCAGTAGACAAAAATATCATTGGATTGAAATGGGTATTTAGAAATAAGTTGAATGAGAATGGGAAAGTTGTTAGAAACAAAGCAAGGCTTGTGTGCAAAGGCTACTCACAAGTAGAAGGCATAGATTTTTAGGAGACCTTTGCCTCAGTAGAAAGAATGGAAGCTATAAAAATGTTCTTGGCATTAGTTACTTATAAAGATTTCAAAGTCTATCAAATGGATGTGAAGTCAACTTTTTTGAATGGTGAGTTAGAAGAAGAAGTCTACATGGAACAACCGGAAGGATTTCAATTAATAGATCAATTAGATATGGTGTGAAAATTGAAGAAAGATTTATATGGATTGAAGCAAGCTCCTAGAGCTTGGTATGCAAGGTTAGATAAGTATTTGAGTCAGTAAGGATTTAACAAAGGTATGCCAAACATTAATTTGTACTTCAAGGATAAAAACAAAAAAATATTGATTGTAGTTGTATATGTTGATGAAATTATCTTTGGAGGAAATGAAAAGATGTGCAAGATGTTTGCGGAAGAGATACAGAAAGAATTTGAAATGTCTATGTTTGGGGAGAGGAATTTCTTTCTTGAGCTACAGATTAATCAAACAGAGAAAGGAATTTTCATTTCATAGTCTAAGTATGTGAGAGAGATGTTGAAGAAGTTTGGGATGGACGGTTCCAAACCAATAAGTACTCCTATGGTGACTGCTTGCAATTTGGGTAAAGATGATGATTCACCTAAAGCTAATCAGAGTAAGTATAGATCTATGATTGGTGGACTACTTTGTTTGACTGCTACTAGACCAGATATTATTAATGAAGTTTGTCTTGTAGCTAGATTTCAAGAAGATCCGAAGGAAACACATGTTACTACAGTTAAAAGAATATTCAAATATTTGAATGGAACTCCAAATTATGGATTATGGTATCCTAAAGATACTAACTTTACACTTAGTGCTTATACAAATGCAGATTGGGACGGGAGTATAGATGAAAGAAAGAGTACAAGTGGTGGCATGTTTGAGTAAGAAGCAAGATTCAGTCTCTGTCTACTACTAAAGCTAAGTATATTTTTGTTGCATCTTGATGTACACAAATTCTATGGATGAAACAAAAATTGAAGGATATCACAGTGCTTTATGATGATCCTATTTTTATCTTCTGTGATAATACAAGTGCAATTAACATTTTGAAGAATCATGTGATGCACTTGAGAACAAAGCATATATCTATCAGGTATAATTTCTTGAGAGAGAAGGTCATGGAGAATGAAGTCATGCTTGAGTATGTTCTGAAAAAGGATCAGATTGCAGATATATTTACAGAGGCTCTTCCTAAAGATACTTTTGAGTATCTCTAGGAGAAGTTATTGCCCCTCCTTTCATTAACTAAGATGCATTTGGAGGTGCATCATTTAGTGGATTCATGGTTTTGTCTTTTTGGACTGATGTTTTGGTGGCTACCTCCCAGGGGGAGCAGGTAGTTTCAAGTGTTGTCATTATGAGTATTATGTTTTCATGTCAAAGAAAATTTTAATGAACATATCTTGTGCCTTTTCCATTGATGTCAAAGGAGGAGAGAAAGCATGTGAAAATGAAAGAAAGCTAATAAGAGAAAGGAGATAATGAGGAAGATGATCTTCTAAGGGGGAGAAGCAAAAAGAAAAATCTTGAGAAGTACTAGTATGGTGTCATTGATGGTTTTTCACATCATGTGTTGCCATCAATGACAAAGAAGGAGATTGTTGCAAGAATGGAAAGAGGAATAAAATTGTTGTCATTGATGTCAACTGGTCAACTAGTTATCTACTAGTTGTTGACTGTATATGTTGAGGATATTGAGAAAATTGTATTAAAGGAATATTACAGGTATTCATCTATTGTGGATGTTGATCTGGTACTTTTCCATATGTTTGTGTGGATCAAATATGTTATTCAAGGTTGCTGAAGGTTGTTATATATAGATTCTTGGCTATTGGTTTGTCGTGAGGATCGAGTTGTGTTCACCAATTGTGAACTATGTTTCTCTGTGTTCTAGCTGAGATCCAGGAGGAATGTTGTTGGTTCAGATTTCCCTTTGTTGAAGTCTTTTCACATGTCAGTCTAGAGATAAGATGTTCTTATTGCATTGAAGATATTTTTGGTTTTTAGAAGTATCGAGCTTAATTGTTCTATGTTTTTTACACTGGTTTGTCCGAGTTTTTGGATGTAGTGAGTAGAAGAACTCTATCATTCATGCAAGTTGATCAGTGATTGTGGTGGAATCCTTTGTTGCATTGGGATTGTTATCTCTCTATAACAAGTCTTCTTTGTCTTCTTTGTATCTCTATGGCAGTGAGCCCTCTCGGTTGTAGCCCTGTGGACAGTGAGTCCTTATTGTAGGGAGTGAACCTTATTTTAGATAGTGAGCATTTTTGTAATCAATTTTGATATTCTCTATAATGTGAGTTAACCCTCACTATGGTTTTTTGCTCATTGGGTTTTCCACATATCTGGTGTTATTGTGTTTGTCCATTGGTATTTGATGGTTAATCATTTAATCAATTTATGTGTTAGTTCCGATAATTGAATTGAAGGTTATAATATGTGACAATTGATTCACCCCCTCCCTCTCATTTGTCCTATCCAACAACATCTCCAATGCATAAGATAAAAGAACCAGCAAATTTTGATCACTTACTACTCCTAACACATCATTTTCTAAAAAAGGAAATGGTTTACAATTAGAAGAGGAAAGTGATGACAACATAGTAACCAAACCAAAGAAGAAGAAACCATGAATGCATGGACACCAAAAGATTAAGTTACAATAGTTGTATGAACCTTCTAAATCTCTTTATAACGCATTACAATTGTCCAAAATAGAGACAATTTTATATACTCTTTTACGTTGGCAACTCATTGAATTACCACCTAAACGTGCAAACTTGACCAAAATACAAACTCATAAGAATGAGCCATATTGTGCTTATCATAGATTCTTTGGACATCACACCGATTATTGTCATCCTTTAAAGAAAGTATTGAAGAAGTTTGCACCTACTAAGAATCAAACTTGACTAAAAAAGCATGCATCTCCCTCCTTGCCATGTAATAGTTGTAGGGTCATAGAATTCTTGCTATTACATGTTATACATTCATTACAAATCATTCCTTTTAATGCAAGGAGCTCATTCTCATCATTTATCTTGCCTCATCATTGTCCTGCACTTAGTGGGGGCAAGGGGTTAGATAGCCTTGTCCTAGTTTTGGCATTTGATATTGTCCCTTTGGCTAGTTTTCCACTTTCCGCTTATACCAATTGAGATTAGGATGCAAACAACCTGCTATAGATTGATTCACATGTGCCTTACTAGTATTTTTCTTTGTTTTCTTTTCATGTTTCTTTATGTGATTACATGTGCATAATGTGATCCCCCGTACAATTTGGTTTGATGTATCTCTTTCTCTTTTGTGCATTCCTCTATATGTACCTACATTCTTCTCTATGTCATAAACATTTTACCTTTTTCATTTGTATTGTTTTTTCCTTTGGGGATGATGCAAGATGTTGAGATATTTAGGTCTTCCATGTTGACCCAAAATGATTTTTTTTTGTTTTTTCTCTGTGTTATTCTTCTAGTTCTATGAGTATTTGGGAAATGATGACATTTTTGTACTCTATAACAACATTGTAGCAAATACATATTGACTCTAAACCCATAGATCCCTTACGTATTTTTGGGGACAACCCCTACCTCTTTTTTCGTGATGTAGTTTTATTTCAAAAACACGTGACTTCACATAGGGATTTCCAAGTAAAGCTCTCATGTCTTAGGAGTAAACATTGGCTACTTTAAAGCAATTACTCATAGCAATGGTGTTAGCAACCGCTTTAAAGTGGGGCAATACATCAATAATATCTTTCAACATTTTTCATGTTTCATGGTGTGATTTTCTTTTTCCTATGATGTGTCCTTTTATTGTTGGTCATTGGGTTTGATATCCTCCAAGAAGTGTGATATCTCTTAGCATACGACTTTCCTCTTAGTGGTGATGTGATGCATTGCATTCCCTAAGTTGTGAAACTTTTTCTCTTGACTTGTCCTCTCTTAGAGACATTAGGCACAATGTTCCCTAAGAAGAAGACCTTACACGAATGAAGCAAAATCCCTTTGAACAAAAACCTTTTACTAGCATTATTGTTCATAAGTGTTTGGAATTTAAAGCAACTTGCTAACCTTATGAAGATCGAACCCTAATAAAGGCCACCAAGAATAACAAACATTTCTTGTTTGTGGAGCCTTCCCCTTGTTCATAGGTTCTTAGCATAACAAATCTTGTTAAGCCCTATGGAGCTAGAAACCTTAATTCAAAGCCACCTAGCATAACACACCTTGCTTTCCTGTGGAGCCTTTCCTAGCATTGTGGTGTCTTATTGAAGTTGTCAAGAGGATATCTTTGATATGGTATAGGAGTCTAATATGATTCTCTCATTTGTCACCCTTTTGGGATACTCACCTAGTGGACAACTTGAGGTTCCACTACCCTAGAGTGGGTGTGTGACAAATGAAAACCAATGGCTTAGATGTGTCATGTGCTGATCGGACCATCTAGGCTTGATCTTCTTGGTCTTTTATGTTGTATGATTGTGTATTTTTGTCATTGTTGCATACATAAGTGTATTAAATGTCTACTTTAGTGTGAGTTTGACATGGGGTCACACTCTCACTAAAATGGGGGTAAAATGTAGTAACGGAAAAAGTATCCCTTTTCCTTAATTTGAGAATAATTAATAATAAAACAAGCTTAATTATGCCTTAATTTAGTGTTGTGATGTGTTTTACACATTCTCATTAAGCTTAGAGCCCTTGTAAGTTAAATGGACTTAATTATGTTGTATTTAGGGTGTTGTAAAGTGTATCGTTACACTTTCACACTAATCTAGGGCTTTATTAATTAATTAGCCGATAGACTATATATGGTGTGAGGTTTGACCTGAAACATGTCTCACGCCGTGAAACTAGAAAAGTTTCCCAGAAAACAACTAATAGTTTCAGTTTATTGCCTTCAATCTCTTGCGTGAAGTCTCTGTCACTGCCAACAACTTTATGTCACCGCCACATTTCATTCGTATTTGTGTATTCTTTGTCATAGATTTTAATTCGCTTTATTTTGCTCTTTCGGAGGTTTTAACTCTCTGTGATCATTTGCTCTTTCGAAGGTTATCATGGGAATTTTTTTCAGAAGCCTCTGCAAATCGTTATGATTTATCTGAGGTCTGGACAATATGAAGTGGGCAATAAGTGGGTGCTACGCAGTTTAGCAGGACTGATACTAGTAATTTGGGTGATCCGCCATATTTGGAGGTAGAATGAATGTTATCTGGAGGAATATTGTTGCTTGAAGCCACCCGAAGACAAAAAAATGCATACCGAGCTCAACGAGTATTTCGTTCGACGGCATGATAATCTCAAGGAGGAGAATGTTAAATTTCGGCTAAAAGTCCTGCTAAAATCTGGTTCGGGAGAAGAAACATATGGCCTAGAATTCATGTTCAAAGAAGATTATTAGCCGATAGGCTATATATGGTGTGAGGTTTCAACCGAAACCTATCTCACGCTTATATACCATCTTCTTTCATCGACATACAACTCCTTCCCGCCGGTAAACAAGTTTCTACGCTACATATCATTTTTGGCTATTTTCTCAGTTGTTCCTGGTTGGTATTGACCTTTGGCTTCTCCACATGCGTACGAAGCGCTATAGTTATTGCTAAATTTATGATGGTTGGTGAGGTAAGCAGCAATGAATGGCATTAGGCAGTGCTAGGGTTTCGTACGTGTTCTTGCAAATTTTTCACAGGTTTTTTCGTCGGCATCATTCACAGCTCAACACAATTTGTGCAAAAACTTGAGGTAAGTCGTTTGCCCTCTTTTATCACCTGCAAGAACCACCCTTGCTCTCATTAACGAGGAACCCCATACTCTAAATGTTAAAACCTAAATGCTCTTGGCCGTAATTTTCATTTTAATAAGCATACTCTAAAACCCTGTAAAAATCTTATTTGCAGGCTGCAGCTCACCAAATTGGAGAAGTGGAAGGTCAATACCAGCAAGGAAGAGTTTGGAGGAGCGAAAACCAATAGCGGCGAGAAAGCAGCAAAAAATGGCAACAGCACAACACAATTTGTGCAGAATCTTAAGGTAAGTTTAAGTGATTTTTTCACCACCCAAGTAGGCAACAGGTTGGGCGTTCTAATGTCATTGTGAGGGTACGAGCAACAAACCTCACTTGGAAATAGAAAATGCCCTTTTATCAGTCCCTCTATCGCTACTTTCACCTCAACATTAGAAGATTATTTTGATTGAGTGACTATAAGCTTTTTCTTGTAATGTTTGTTTATGATTTTTCTTTTTATATGGATTACTTAGAAAATGTCCCTGTCGATGGAAAAAAATTGGATTATCATCTTGTAGGCCAGCTTTAAACACGGTTCTTTACTTTTATTTGTAGGCCAGCTTTAAACTCAGTTCTTCACTTTTAGCCCTGCCCTCTTACAAGGTATGCAGAGGAGAGATATTTATGGCAATTTCTAGTTTGCAAGGTGGGGTAATTTTTACTGAGATTAGGGGTAATCCCTAGTTCACCGACAGTTAGTGGCTTTTGGCAATTGCTCTGTTCTTGCAGGCCAGCTTTGATTTCAGTTTTCACTTTTATGCAGTGAACACCAAAAGTTAAGAAACAAAATATCTCTTGCAGGCACGCTCTTGCTCTCTGTATGGGCAATCAACATCCCTAGCACACCAAAGGTTTCATGGTAGGCAACATATCAGTTTTTCTACTTTCACAAAATTTGGCAGTCAGATATTGATAAATCCAGTGTTCTTTTAAGGCATTGGAGTACATTTTTCACCTTTTTAGTCAGTGCACAAAGAAATGAGAATAGAAAAATGAATTGACAACTATTCTCACTTCATTTAAGTTTGGTTTTTAATCTCTTAGTAATGTCATATCATGATGAACTCGACAAATTTATAAGAGCCCCAGTTTTGTGTGCCCAATATTTTGTGCAATCAAGTTGTAAATGCCCACGTGGAAATCAAAGATATAATACTCAAGACTGAGATGAACTAAACACAATATAAGATCTTTAGGATTAGCCCACAAAATTATATTTGATAGTGGATTGCTTTGATGTGTTAAATATGGCTTTAAGGAATGCAAATATAATCTGACTTGGGAATTTCCTATTCGAAGAGACATGTTTGACACAGATCCAAGGGTAAGTTGAACTGCAAGAGGAGAATGGCTGGAATGACTTTATGATCTTGATTATAGTACTCTTGTATAATGAATATCCATCTTGGATGTGAAATTGCCCACAAGAAGTTGGTTCTTCTTTACATAATCAGAATCAGCTTATGACAACCTCCCCATGGCTGATATTAACTGGTCATCTACATCTCAATATTTTCATGTGCATTAATCATGAACTTATATTTCATTCATCTGACCAATGTTTTTGAATGTCTCAGTGAAGATATGAGCAAGTCAAGGGATGCAACAACATTGTTTTAATGCATGTCTCAATTCCCCTTAATGATGTCTTAGGCCAAACTTGTATTATCCTGGTATAACTTTGTTGAGATCGCTTGTGAAAATGACAAAACAAGTAGTTTCTTGCAGTAGCCTTGTGAATCTAATCTTCTCAACATACATGAATTGTCAGAGATTTAGAGATCTCACTTATAATGCCCCCATAACCTTTTTTGTCTGATTACTTTCCCTTATATAAAATGGCCTTCAAATTTCTAGCTGTAAGAATTAATATCTTACCAGATAGAGCTTTTACATCGTCCATTCACTTCAATTTGTATCTCTAAGGTGATTTTTTTCCTGTAAACAGAGGTTATTGAACCTTCGTAGTCTTACGGTTAGTAGTTTCATAAAGTTTGATATACTATCATTTCAAAAACATATTCCACTTTATTTGCAGTTCCCAAACTGTTGTAAAGCAACAGTATAAAAGACATGATGTTGTCATGAAGATATCAAAAATCATTTTTAATAGTCTTAAGAATTATTGTTTTTGCAAATCAGGAATTGGAAGTGTCTGGGCGAAAGTATATTTAGTAGCCTTCATCTGATATTTTTTTGCTTTTTTGCATTTGTTGTTCATGCATGCCCATTTCGTGTGTTAAGGCCGATAGACGTGTTATTCTGACTGCAGAGTGGGTTTCCTGCATTGTGATATTGGGATTGAAGATGTAGACTATAATTTTTGATAAATCCCAAATGATAAAACAGGCTATGTGCATTGTGGCAGATAATATGGCATTTTTTATGGCAAAAGGAAAATAATATTTGTTTATGGCATTCTTTATGGCACCCCCAAGCCGACCAAGTAAATCTCTGCAACAAAAAACATTATTTAATTTGAATAGCTCAGATTAATCAAGCATGCCAACAATGTTTTTCAAACAGAAATGTTCCACAGAGTTGCCCCACCTTCAACTCAGTAGCTCAATGTCAAACAAACCCATTATAGGATATTTTACCTTAACAAGTTCCTATAAAGCTGATAAAAACTGTGCATGACTTATTGTTCAGGTTTTTAAGATAACTAATTCATTTCATAAAAAATCTTTTTGAGCAGGAAACAATGGATAAATCCATTGAAAAGAAGAGCACATCTTTATGAAAAGGTCAAATGCCAAGGAAAGATGTAGAAGTAGCCTTCCTCCAGCTAAATATCACAGTTGCATTGAGAGTCACCAACTTAAATTGCAATATCTCAAGCTTTTGGTGCTAATAAATATATACACTAAAGCAGCAAACATTTAGAACAAACTGCAATGTCTCAAGCTATTCATGTTGTTAAATCTATACACTAAATCAGCAAGTGTTTAGAATAATTTACAATATCTCAAGCTTTTGATGCTGATAAATATGTATGCTAATTCAGGAAACATGTACTAACATGCATTTACTTAACTGATTGGACAAAAATAGAAAATAAAATTCAAGTATAATCCAAATTTTTACTAAACTTTCAATAGAGATCTTTCACCAATCTAAATCTTTTCCTCTTTGAGGAGTATCGTTTTAGACCTGTTACATGCGCTAGAAGGCCTTACAACAAACATGTGTAAATAAAATGTGTATAAAATCAAGCAAGTAAGATTGGTACACTCCACTAAGCAGAATGGAATGAATAATTCACACATGATAAGAATACCTCTCACGAAGCTAGGTGGATACCTTGAAGGCATCTTATAACTTATACATTATGGATGTGATGGAACTTGGCATATGGTTTCAGATATTTTGAAGTTGAAAGCAGTTTATCTGCAAGTACTGTGGCTTAAATTGTATGTCATTTTGTGGTCCCATGGGGGCTTCCTATGGACATTTAATTTAAGTTTTATTTCATTTTCCTACTTCAGGATGACATCTGTCAAGAAGGATATACGATATGACATGGATAGCACAATAAAATCAGCCCCTATAGAATATTTAGATTGTCAACAGGCTGAAAATGTCTTACATGGAATGTAACCAGCTAGTTCTGCTGCTTGATAGTCATGCTTTAGTGAAATTGTGCTTTACTTTGTTAGAGAGAAGCACTAGTCTTTTACTTTTTAAATATTCCTATTATCTATTTTGGCCATTAGTGGACATTAGTTCTAAAGTAGATTAAATTAACTTGTAATGGGATTTCTCCTAGTCTTTAAAAGTTACCTGATAAATTCCCATGTCATGCTCCTTCTATTCTTATACATATTCATTATCATGTTATTAGAAATTTGTTCAATTTTATTTACAAATTCATTGTGATACTCATAAAAAGAATGTTGTTAAATTAGTTATTATATTTAGATTTTCTTACATTTAACACTTGAACACATCTTATTGAAAAATATAATGTTTGTTAGAATTTAAGGTATTAAGTATTCCCATTTCACTAATGTTTATTTGACAATGATTATTGAAGCTGAATTGCCATTTCCAGTTGGATCCAATGATGACATAATAGACAGTTTCAGAGCTGCAATGGCAAATTTTAGTGAAATTCATTGAAAACATTAGCATCACATTCCTTACATTCGTGATCCCCTACCTTGTATGTTTTGTTTTTCTTGCAACACAAGGAATGGTGATATTTTTGTAAAAACTGTTTTGAAGAAGTTTAATTTTACCAAAAGCTGTCATGATGGCAAGTCAAAAAATCAAGTTTTCCAATCTTAACGCAACCAATAGTCATCACTTCCCAGTGCCTCAATACAATTCATGTTATTAATGAATTAAAAGTCAGTGGCATTTAAGTTTTTTGAAGGGCACAGTGAAGCCCAACATTGGTGCAAACTGGTTCAACATACAAGGAATCACGGGCACAACGGACAATTTCAGTGCCGCCAACATCATTGGTGAGGGCAGTTTCGGGACAGTGTACAAGGGAATGCTTTCCGAGGGCCAGCAGATTACCGTGAAAGGAAATAAAAAAATGCACTTCAGAAGGCGATTCAGAATTCATGAAGAAGGTTGAGATGAGAAGAGAAGAACACGGGGGCAAGCAGATAGAAGAACAACACGGGGGCAAGCAGATAGAAGAAAAATTGCTTTGTATATGCATTCTTGAGCATTCAACGACCCTTAATAAATGACATTACTGCTACAATTATTGCCACGCAGAATGAATGCAGCGAATGAAAATGGCAAAAATTCAATGGCGGGGATGTTTTTGATCGTAGTGCATCCCATTTCCGGTAGTTTCCACCGTCTGTTGTCCAAAGTGAGCCGACTCACTTCAAATAGGATAATGCCATATTGTGATATCGGGATTGAAGGGTGGGAATGCAAATATCTGGTTTAGCATTTTTGATAAATCCAGTGTCATGTCTTGCCAGAACTATGATATGTACAAGGTGATCTTCAAGTATTTAAATCATTTGGGATTACAACAATTTATTTCTTTTTGTGCTACTCTTAAGATATTTATAAAAATGGGGCCAATAAGCATAGTTTTGGTAATCTATAATTAATTATATGTTTATTAGTTATGAGTCAATATGATTCTGGTTTTGTTCTATTAAACTATAATTTCCACATTCAATCAATTGTAGATGATAAAATCTTAAACTATAATTTCCACATTCAATCAATTGTAGATGATAAAATCTTTTTGTAGTTGAAGTAAAAGATTTATCAGTGAATGCCCCAATATTGATACAATCCCATTTTATTCTTGTTTCTCCCTTGTCTTTAGACTATCAATGACTTCTACTTCCACATTCAAGGAAAATTAGTTTGTCAACAGCGTCAGCCCTGCACATGCTGATGAAATATGAGGAATTGGAGATGCCAACGAGCTAGGTAACAAAAAACATTGGAAGGTTTGCGGGAAAGACCATTGGCAAACACAATGGGCACAATACTCACTTTTCCTTACCCTTTTGACATGTCAAATTCTTTGCCCTTGTCTAAACAATTTCTCCAATGATTGTAGCAGCCACAATGACAACTAAAATATTAATGTAGAAAGAATATCTTCAATTGCCCCGTAAAATATGCTTCCCCCTGCCCAGTTCAAGATTCATAGCCCACAAAGTCTCCCTAGACTTGTAAGAATCAATCACTTCCCCTGTTCTTTCACAAGTGCAACAACCACATATTTTGGTTTGAATCTCAAGGGTATAAGGTTGTAAACCTCACTAGATAATATATAAGATTATGTGTTATTGAAAATATTGGCGGTGACATAAAAACTTAACCTTTATTGCTTACTTTTGCCTGGGTTGGTGTTTGGCTATGAGGAGTTTTAGCCCTTGAGGTTGAGGATGAACTAAAACTGGAATAATAGTCTCGGTGATGAGATTAAAGGTTGTGCTCTAGGGGGATCCAATCTCCAATGCTTTGCCTTATTTTGGAAGGATTTTAATTGTGGGAAAAATAGAATACATGAATTTAGAATATCCAAGCTTTGCTTTTATTTAAAGGGTTAATGGTCAAACCATATTTATTTGGTAATAATATAAACATTTTTTAACTGATTTTTCCTTCCACATGATTCAAGAAGAGAAACTCTCCCTTGTGTAGTACGTTTCTTGCATTTACACCCTTACCTTGAAGTTTTTTGTATAGACTGTTGCTTGAGTCTTAAGAAATTACTGCCCTTAGCCTTGTTTTCTTTCTATTCAATATTTGCAGCGTTTTAGGAACCCAATTCAAGTTGTCAAGGCCATCCATACAAATATATGCAGCTATTAGGAGATTCTTCTTAGTATTACAAATCAAAAATAAGAGCAAACAAATGTAAAGAGAAGGTAAAAACATACAGGATCAATTTCTTCCTCACCTTATCTAATCCAACATCATTAAACTATGATGTAGGACAAAGGTTGGTGGAATGTAATTCATAATCATTAGAATTAGATGTGGGAACTAATTAAATAAAAACTTCTTTAGGTGTTGAATCAATAAGCAGGTTGGGAAATGATTTTTAGCTGATAGACTACATATAGTGTTAGATTTGAGCCTTCAAAATATCAGGTAAAAGCCTCCAAAGTCTCACTTATCACATACAAGCTAGATAGATATTGATTTGATACTTGGGTGAGAACATTCTATTTCTATTCGCAGTGTTTTTTGTCAGTTTGATGACAACTCTCTCTTTTCATTTGCATTGCTTTATGTTTTAAATTTGTATGCAAATATTTCATAATCAGAATTTGCAGCGCATCCATGCACAAACACATACTCTCTAACATATTAACATGAAATTTGATAATTTGATGTAAGTAATTCATAACTTTCACTTTTTATGCAACTTTAACTGTTTTGATTAAGCCAGCTTTGCATTTATCATGTGAATATGCTAATTTTTTCTTTGACTGTGTAGGAAAAAAAAAGGAACAGGGAAAAATTTTGTGCCGGATTATTCCATACTCGCACATGGAATTATCAAATACAAAATCATCAAATATGTAATACAAACATCTTGTAAATTTTACAAAGCACAATTAAACTTATTGCAAATCTTTCATTCAGTTTCTAATCTCCAAATGTGTATTACAACTATTGTGTATATAATTCAAACAAGATTGTATATATTTTATGTTACACTTCTTTTCCATGTTTACTTCTATATATTTTTCTATCGGTGTAACCCTTGCACCCCCCTGGTGCAAGTGCTAGTTTAGATTAATCTTAGAACCCTATTTTCACATAACATTACGCATTGTCTAAAGTGTGTCCTAGGTGAGTGACCTAGGACCCATTTTCCACATGGGAATGGGTCCTCACTTAGACCTAGGACCCCCCCTTGGGATATGTTTTTGGCAATCCTAGATATTTTAATTTCGGGAATTAATAATAAGATAAGTGTAAATACAAGGTTATTTCACTATTTTTTCACCTAAAATTTCTATGAGAAATCAAGAGTACTTTCGCAAGAGCATTGATAGAGCATTCAAGAGAATTTCCATGGAATTCAAGCGTAGATTTGTAGAATATTATTGCGACAATCAAGAGTCATTTCATCATGTCAAAGGCATAATGCACCATGCATGTTGTTGAGCTAATGTGTTGATGTAGCATTTCAAGATCAATTCAAGTATTTCAAAAGTATCATCTCTAATAAAAGTTCATGATCAATATCTACATTCATTGAGGCCACTTCATGCTATTTTGCAAATCTACAATCGAAGGTTTCAAATAAGGTTTGGTGAGTTGTTACATTGTATTTGTTCATTCATCATTCCTTTATGCATTGTTTCACTTCAAGGTTAAATTACCAAAACAGGGTTTGACCAAGACAAACACCTATTCCTTAAAAAACAACAGTTTTCTCTCCTTTGATTTCTGATTGCGAGTTTTAGGTTGAAGATCATTTGGAGAACAAAATTGCAAAAGTTGTCAAAGTTTTCAGAGTTGCTAAAAAAGTTGTCAAATCATGGAAACTGAGCTACAAAATTTATTTCTATGTTTCTGACAATGCTCGACTAGAATTTGGGAGTGTAGATTGAGAGGAATAGAACCCATAAATTGATTTTCTAGAGCCCTATCTAGGACCCATTCGCCATAGGGTGAATGAGTCCTTAGTAAGGTTCAAAAAAGCACTTTTTGCAATAGGTACACATCATTTGACCCTCTTCAAACTTTCCTTTTGACTATTATATCAATTAGGTTTAATTTCATTTGCATAATATAACACACATATTGAATGAAATTATAGGTGAAATTAGGTTCATCCTTAAGTTCCATTTTGGGTGCAACCTCCCTTTTCCTTCATTTCAACGGGTTATAGTATAGAAGTGCTCACTGCAGGTATACTCATTGTCCAAGTGACCTCACTGTCCATTGAAAGAAAGAGATATAGAAGAAAATTTGTGGCTCATAGCCTACATTTAGCTATACAATTGCATCTATCATACACATGAATTATAGTTCCAATGGAGCTCAATAAATTGACTTTACACACTTCATCTATTTTTGACCTAACACTCTACTTTCCTTTGTATTCACATCACTCTAACATTCTACTCAACATTCACAACTTGGATTTGTAATGCTCTAATAATATTCACTCAATTTGCATCACACACATGTCTTTCATATCTCAAAACATTGAAAAGGATCTAGCTTATATATCCACTTCCAGCATAACATCAAATAGGTCGATCTAATTAGATGTAACATACAAAATAAACACTATATGACTTGTCAAATCAAATCCTTCCACACACACCTCATGTCAAGATTCAATCCTTAAAATAATTTCAAACAGATTAGCATGGATCTATAATAGCTCCCACATATTTCTACAATACTTACTTAACCTTTGCATACCTTCAAACCTATTAGGTCGGCACTACAAAAGACCTATTACAGAATTTCTCCAACTATATACTCATATTCAAACATGTGGACCTCAAAATCCTATGCCATATGGAATTCACACTCTATTGACATCTGTCAACATCTCCTTAAATCCGCAAGACAAAAATCCTATTGGCGGAGAAGTGCGACTCTCCAACTCATTCACTATATAGGAAATAACTATAATTGTCAGGTCAAACTTTTGTTATTCATAACTTTCAAACCAAGAGCCAAAACAAGATGGAATTATGGAAGTAGATGATTCTATCAACCAAAGAAACATACTAGAACCGCAAAAAGAAAAGTTCATTCGCAGAACAGTGTGGACCCAAGAAACTAGATGCTTTGCTACATAGGATTATCAAAATTGACACTTAGTTAATTTTTCATCATAATTAACTTTACCAAATCAAACCATCTTACAAAATTTTCTTCCATAAATATCCCAAAGCATGTTAGAACCAACCAAAATAATTTGCACCATGATTTCCTCATCAAGATACAATGTTGACATCAATGACAACACTGCAACACATAATAGTATGCCTTGTGCTTATCCTACATGCTCATGTTGCCAACAACGACATCAATGGCAAACTTCTTATTCTTCCAATAGGTCCCACAATAGTATGTCCCACCTTTTAGCTTAAGTGGGCCACTTTTAACATAAAGAGGGGTAAAAATTAATTAAAGCTTAAGTGGGCCACTTAGATCAATATTATAAACCAAATTTTAATTTGCCATCAATTATAGCAAACAAACCATAAAGAATTTGAAGATGATATGAACTAGTGAATTTTTAGTGTGTAGATTCTAAATATTATTTTTAAATTTGAAAAATATTTTCCTTATTTTTAAAGTATTTGTTGCAAACTTTTTTTACCTTATAATACTTTTAATGAGTGATATTATGTCATAATGTATAAGTATTATAGAAATAAGATAAATTCATAATTTCTTAAATATGGATCTCACAAACACTGATATTTAAGGAATGCATATATTATTGTAATTTTTGTTGCACATTTTATTTAATATTAATTATTAATTTATATTAATTATAATCTATATTAATATTATGTCGTAATACCAAGTTCAAGACATGGATGGCGAGACTTTGTTGGAAAAAGGAAGTGTTGCCCAAGGTTGGGGCATTTTTGTGGGTGTCGCTACACCAGCATTGTTTAACGGGTGAAAGACTAAAGAGATTGGGAATTGTCGACCCGACAAGATGCACTATCTATAAGCACGCAGAAGAAAATGTAGACCACTTGCTTCTTTCTTGCCCAATGGCAGCCTCATGTTGGGATTGGCTACAAAGAACATTCAGCGTAATGGGCCCAAGACATTACAAACTCTGGGACTTCCTGTCCAGTTGGTCGAATACGAATAAGAGTGGATTTTGGAAAGGGATTTGGATTTTGGCACCATCCATGGTAGTCTAGAATCTATGGAAGGAGAGGAATAAGCGCATCTTCAATGAGAAATCATTAAACCGAGAGCAGCTCATTGCCAAAATTTAAAGTGATGTCATCGAAACAACAAATAACAGAATTAACGTTGGCCCCAGAGCGAAATTCTCGTGATGGGGTGAGGAGATTAAAAAGGCATGGAATGAGCTTAGAATCCTAAAGATTGTGCCATCGTATGCAGCAAAGGTCAATAGGAAAGAGATTCATTGGACCCACCCGGTTTAGTTAAAATGGAAACTGAACTTTGACGGGGCTACAAAGGGAAACCTCGAAAGTGTTGGGGTTGGTTGTATAATCAGGGACACAAATGGAGGTTGTATATAGGTTGCATCGAAGAATCTAGGCGTGTGCACTAATAACATTGCAGAGATGGAAGCATGATGGCTTGGTCTATAGTTATGCATTCAAAATGCCATAGATTCAATTGAAATAGAGGGTGATTCGATCCTTTGTGTCCAAGCAATAACTTTAGGAAGATCTCAAAACTGGCAAATCGATGATTAGATCGCACCAATTAAAGAATTGTTAGGCAAGCTTGCAAATTACTCTCTAACACATGTATACAGAGAAGCAAATAAGGCTACGGACTTTTTGGCAAATTGGGTAGTGGTTCAAAAAGAGAAATTTGTCATGGGTTCTGCCACAGTACATTGGTCAGGTCTGCAAGAGATCATCTTAGAAGATCTTAATGGGCATCGAGCAGCCTCTTTAGTTATTCCCAAGGGTTTGTGAGCTAGGTGATAAGATCATTGTTGCACATGCAAGCTTGTTAGGACAAATTTGGCCAAGATTCAGGGCACAGTTTGACTGATAGGAACTATGTGTTTTATCGGTCCTGGGCTTTGGCCTTGTGGCTATTTTAATGCATGTTTTCCTGACCCATTCATTCAGGATTTGGAAGATTTGGGGAGTTTGTCGCAGCATAGAAATGGTGTATCATTTTGGTTTGATCTACCCATGCACTAAGGAATCCTTGACCATGCAATGGAGAAGGCTTTTTACTATCCAAAACCTGGTGGTGCATAATGTGATCGTGGATATGGTTTCAATGGTGTTGAATGCGAACTGTCACTAGTGTGATGGGAAGATTTATGAAATAGTAGTCAAAGCTTTGGTGGATATAATCAAATCCCGGGAACGAGTGGTCAAGCTGCTCAATGGGTTTGTGGTGATTTCCAATGCCCAAGTCGTTGCCAACGCAACATTGGAACTGGAGAAGGATGGTTGGGTAAGCTTTTTGCGCTTGTTTTTTAATCCTACAATGGTGGAGGAGGAGGAGGATGACAGCGAAGAACATGAAGTGGAGGCTATACATCTACGTCGGGCGACTCGAGCGAACTTTATGACTGATGCTTGGGAGGTTTTTAGGGTTGGGGTCAATAACGCAAACATGGATGCTTTCTCCAAATTCATGGACTCCAACAGCTCGTGGCCAGGTGAGGGTAGCTTGAGGAAGATTATCAGGCTGGGTAGATGTCTAGCAGTTATTTACCAACATCTAGTGCACTAAAGTTTAAGGAAATCCGTTTTGTTGTCTAAGTATGTAATTGGGCTTGTCTTAGCCCCTGATCGACTGTACATGGGAGCTACCCCCTTTGGTAGCACTTATATATATGTCATAATGCATAATTTTTGTATAGTTAAAATAACTTTTTTGTTAAAATAAGGACACCAATATAGAGGGTGCACCTATTTTTTAGTTTTTATCATTTTTATTTTTTTTCCATGTGCAATTAGAATATACTTTAGTGTTTTGTAAAAAACTTGTGCTCACTAAAAAATAAGAGTAAATAAAATAATTAGATAAAATATATTACAAATTTTATTTTTAAGAAAAATTACATTGAAGGTTACAATTAGGTTAAAATATCATGTCATGATGAATTTATTTTATGGTCTCAAATGAAGGTAATAAATTAGTTTCATATATAAACAAATTAAATATATTCATAAATATATTTTTTATTTAGTCACTTTTTTAAAAGAAAATATTCTCTTTTCTTGCATTTTTTTAAGGAAAAAAAATTTTGGTTGATTTTCTTAAAGAAGTGTTGTTGGTTGTTTTTACATAAGTGAGAAGATATTGAGATACATTTTCACAAAGGAGAAGATAGAAAATAAAAAATATACAAAATAAGACTATGCATTCATATTCAATAGAAAAATATTAGTTCAATGGAAAAAGGAAGTAAAATCATTTAAAAAATATATCAAATAGATTAATTAGAATATAAATTTCAAGTAGTTTATTTCATTAATATCCTTCTATAGCTTATGATTTTAACCTCATTTTTTTCTTGGTACGTATATATATCTTTCTTGAGATTTTCTTGATTGTTTTCCCTTGCAAATAGTTTTTTAAAATAGGCTAGAAATCATGTGCCAAGGAATTTAAAATATCCATGGTAGATATCTCCCTTTTAGTTGACTAGATTCTCCTTAAAGGGTCTAGTGAAGTAATGAGGACTTAAACTCCAATAGTCATGCCTTAGACAACCTATGTACATGGCCTTGAGATTAATTGTTATTGGATTATCGGAAGACGTGATCATAAAATTCCTTTTCAAACCTCTAGCCCTAAGTATCCTTTGGTCATTTGTAATCATGTTACACTAGTAATTGATCTAGCAATTTACTTACGTCGTACCTTAGATATAGGATAGTGAACTATGAGAATGATCTATAATTTATAGTTACATTATTTATAAATGGGATCTATAGATTTGCAATCTCATTACTAGACACATCTTGTAGAATCATTCCCTCTTTTTTATTTGCATGTTCTTTATCTCACATGTATTAGGGTAGTTTGTTTGTTCCCAAGTTATGTTTCTTTAGCATGGATTATTTTTTACTTTCCTCTTTCAGGTCAACCTATAGTTATTTTCTAAACTATATCTTTAATCCAAGTCTTATTTTTTATCAACCTCTACAGCTTCCATATGTAACACTTCACCATGTCATTCATTTCTCCTCTTCTTGCCCCTAGCCCTTACCTAGTGGACTAAAATGTAACTTTCATATGTGCACCCACTTAACATTTCTTGGAAAAATCTATTTATTTTTACAAGTTCTATTAATCCCACTGTCTATAACTAGCGCTTGCACCAGAAGGAGGTGCAAGGATTATGTCAATAGAACAATATGTGTAAATATATTAAGAGTATATTCTTTATATTCTATACAATGTTGCAGTACAATTTTTAAAAATATAAAATATTGTCCCAAGCACACAGAGTAGCACAGCCATGAATGCCAGTCCTACATCCAACCCACCTAAAAGCACATAATTGTACTTTTGCCACCACTATTTTCTATATCTGTAAAAAACTAAACTAAAGATGAATCCCTTGAGTAACCAGCTTGTGTAGTTAACTGTTGTTGCAGGGAAATCATTCCTGTTGAACCGATTAGCACTGGCATATTGATCAATCTGATCCATTCTTTGTCTGGGTATGCTTTATGAGTCAGTCATACCAAAAGTGGAGCAATTGCCCCAACTAAGAAAAACCAATTAACGGACTCATATATACCAAGGTTGCCAAAGATCCTTCTGGGTCCTATTAATCCCCATATCATGGAAGCATTATAGAAAACCCGGTCTGGTGGGCAAGTCCAGGGGCTGTTTGAAGACAAAACAATTGTGTTACATAAATTGGGAATGGTATAAATCATCCACCAGGCTGTGCCTAATAACATGAAATCTATACATTTGGAGCCTAAGAAAGTACTGTACTCGTTCAAACTTCAATTATTTACCTGTGCTAGAAACATAGTTTGTGGGGGAATTTTCATGTAGTGGCCTAGTTTAAAGTCCTGTAAGAATGTGAGGGCTTGAGACATGCTAATGTAACCGTACACTTTGAAGCATATGTTTGCAACTGGTCTTCCAGGATAAATGTAATCTATGAAATATGATGTATTCTATGATCACGTTCAGGCCTGGAGTCTGCAACACCCAGATAAAAAGTGTATTTAGTTTGTAGCTGTAAAAACTCTTCAATTATAAAAGATGTTATGATTAAGATCACTGAGATTGCCATTTACATCATTTATATAATTCTTTAGATTGTACCAAGAAAAAAGTGATTCAATCAAACGCTACATAGCCATTAACATCTCTAATGCCACAATATTTGATTAGGATCTATCAGCACATACCAAACTGTATTTGCTAATTTAAGTTCTGTTTAAGTTTGTTGTTTGATATTTATTATGTAAAATAAGCTAGCTGATTAGCGTTGACCTCTGTCCCAAATATTAGAGGAGAAAAAATGAATAGAACAAGAAATACTAATTATTCACAATTATATGATTTGTATTCAAATCATGGCTTTGGAGGATTTTGTGACCCAGTTAACCATGGAGCTAACCGTGTATTTAGCCTACACCAGAAAAATAGCTATGTCAAAGTGGTCTATTAGCATATGCCTCAACTTTAGTTGCAAAACATTTAAAAGTAAGATTAATAGAAAGTTAAACACCCAACTTTTAATTGGCTCATACAAAAACAGAGTCCTTGCAAACAACGTTGGCATCAACACACAGTCTACAAGGAATATGAAAAATTTGTGCATAAAGAGATTTATGCAATCTTACCTGATTAGTAGTTGCAATAATAATGTGAATAGGAAGTGTGAAGAGCAGGGCAATAACGCATGCTAGCAGTACTCCCCCCCAGGGCATTTGAAGCTGATCAATGTAATACTTACATGAAAAGATGGACAAAGGAACAGTGCCAACAAGTATTATCTCAAGGTCTCTCGCACAATCTATCAAATAAAAAAAATCTATATGTTATTAATTTTTTCGTTATATTTTTATTTATTTTTAAATACTTAAGATTTTTTAATGTATTCATAAAGCCATTATGAGTGGATATTTAGATTTTTACAATTTTTGCATTGTCGTCTGTTCACCAGAGGCCTTTTCATTGTTTATCTATTTTTATCATCTGTAAAACATAAGAAGCAGAAAAATGCAGACTGTTTTTAGAAAAACTACATATATTCTGAAAGTTAATCTTGGAAAATTTCATCCCTTCTGCATTCAAACTCTGTGAATTTGAAGTAAGAGTAAGTTCCACTTCCAAGAGATAAATGGCAATCAACCACTTCCAAGAGATAAATGGCAATCAATCATTGAGAACACTAAAAAAAGATACCACAAGCAATGCTCCCAAAAGCTACAGACACATAATCTAACGTCTAAATGTACATCTAATTATTAAAAAACACCACAGAATCATTAAGAAAAAAATAGTGCCACAAAATTTGTCTCGTTAAATGTCTAAACCCACATTGTCGCTGGCAGCATGACACAATTTGTGCAAAAACTTGAGCTAAGTCGCTTGCCATGGTGTCTTTTTCTAGATTGGAAGGCTGAAAAGGCTCAAGGTCAAATGGGAGCAGAGCTGGGCGAAACAGAAAGGTCTACATTTGGGAAAGGTAGATTTAGCACATGAATTTCACCGGTTTGACACCGCCACAGTGCTCACGATTTCACATTCTGCTGTATCTCAAAACTACCGACACCTTTTCAAGTTATCAGATAAACTTTTTCCTCAACAATACAGACACTTTATTTGCAAGATCTGCACAAGTATCCTGTTTCCAAAGCGCATTGTA
Organism: Sequoia sempervirens; assembly: GCA_007258455.2. Classification (NCBI taxonomy): domain Eukaryota; kingdom Viridiplantae; phylum Streptophyta; class Pinopsida; order Cupressales; family Cupressaceae; genus Sequoia; species Sequoia sempervirens. Next base: position 25,074 of record VDFB02302048.1, on the reverse strand, counting down.
TTCATTGTATTACTGAACAATGCAAAAGGATGATAATGTTGGGTTTTTACCATTTACATGTGGGAAAGGTATTTTCAATTTTCTTTTAATAGTGCATCCCCCATTCTTGTTTGTGGTAGGAGAACTCCCCATGTTGGTGGGACCACATTCATTCTGGATGTTACTGTTGCTGTAGCACACATTAGTGGTCCTGATCTGTGGTGTGAACTCAGTGAGCTTCCCCAGTGACTGAGTTTCAAACTTAAAAAATTGTAAGTGGGGGAAAGCATTTGACCCCTGAACATTTACATGAGGGAAAGGTATTTTGAATTTTCTTTTAACAGTGGATCCCCCATTATTGTTTATGGTTGAAGAACTTCCCACATTCATTTGGATGTCACTGTTGCAATAGGACACATTAGTGGTGCTGATCTGTGGTGTAAGCTCGGTGAGCTTCCCCAGTGACTGAGTTTCAAAATTAAAAAATTGTAGTGGAGACAAGCATTTGACCCCTGAACATCACCTCAAAATCAAAAAAATAAAAGCTAAAAAGAAGCCTTTGTTTTAAATTTTTAAGACAAAAGAGAAAGAAATAAATCTATCTTTGGAATTAGCAAACAAATGTTTTGGAGGAGACTGGCACAATCATTCTCAGGCAACAGTTATTGGCCCAACAGGCAATAGAAAAAAGCAGCAGATGGAAAATCTACGAAGGGACCCCCTCCTCAGAGATAGGTAAAATTAGAACTTAAAAGCATGTCCTGAGGCAACCAAGAAGGGGCAGGGGATAGTTTGTAGTTTGTACGGATGGCCAGAGAAAACTTGTGTTTGCTTATGCATTGGATCTGGACAAACCCATCAATAATATTAGCAGAATTTGAAGCTCTATATAATGGTTTAAAAATAGCAAATTAAAGACAGTTTAACATACTACTGGTGGAAAGCGACTCTCAACAAGTGGTTAAGGAAATAAAAAGAAAAAAGGATATATAGTCGATAGTTAAAATACTTATTAGAAAGGATCCTCCCTATATACTGCTTGTTCCATGCAATTTCATTTAATCATGTCTATAGGAAGCAAAGCAGGCTGTGGCCTGAGCAACAGGCTTTAGTATCAACTTAAAATAGATAAACGGTTGCCGAAACTTGGTGTTTTATAAGTTTGTTGAAGATTGGAAGGATCTTCATACTTTCCTAGACATAGACAAATTAACTGTAAGGTATAGCCTCAATCTGAATTACTCAAAAGTCAAAACTGATACAAAAATTCAAAAAGGAGGCACCCTAACATAAAGGCCTGGCCTTACAGCTTCAATATTTGAGAAAAAAAATACTTTCAAACTCTCTCTTTGCAAAGTCCAGTTTTCTCTTAACTGGTTGTTAGGTCCAAACCTAATATTTACAAAAATTTGAACAAGGTATATTGGATGATTCATTTCAATTTCATAAGGAACGTGTGTCATATGCTAGGCTACAGCTTGGACATCACCTTTAGCTTTTACTACAGACAACCTCGATTTCATTCTAAAGTGCAGATTCAAAATGTGAATCCCCTCATCGAATGGGATAACCTGAAGTGGTGAGGTTTGCATCTGTATGATACATGATAATAATGTTAAAAATAAATGAAATACTGTGAAACTCTTCATCCAATGGGATGAGTTCCCTTTAATATACCTTGGAATTTCCATAATGAAGCCCCAAATTCGAATCCCAGTGAGACAAGATAAAAGTCTTAAAATTAGATAAAATATTGCTAATAACATTGATGAGAGAGATAAGTTCAAGAGGAATATAATCTTCCATCCTTGCATGACAGTGTCCGCAGTTCAAATATAGGACAGAAACTGGACAAATATAGTCCCTGATTAAGAGGATACACCGTACCTTGCAAAGAACACGAGTCCAAGTGCAGGGTGAATTTGACTGGAAGAGATTCGTAACATCTAAGCCGAAGGTTGACCCAGATGGGAAGATTTCCAGGTCAAAAATATAAATTAAAAAGTGAAACCCTTTAGAGTATAAATGGGGAAAACTTACCAAATCTAAGAACAAATAAAAGTGTGACCCTGCTCACTTGAAATGAAAATGCATGCGTTGTCGAATGGTCAGCCGAGACAGCCAGGGTGAACACATATTTAGGATTAAAACCCTAAAAACAAATTGAGCTGCAAATTAGAAGCAGAGATGCATTGTGCAAAATTTTGTTACCTCGCAGCTCTTAACCTATGCTTCTCCTCCTCCGTCGACTGCAACGCCAAACGAAAACCTCTCTGCACAACAATTTCTTTTCCAAATCCGTCAAGGCCTTCGCAGTGCTCGTTGTACCTCCAGCGTTATCTTTTCCTACCATGGCAGAATATTTTCCAGAACTAAAATCTATCTCCTTCAATTGCTGCTTCAATCTATTCACAGTAAACAGAAGTTGGAGTTTATCTGGAGATGGGCGAGATTTATTTGTTACCGCGATTTTTTAGCCGTCTGATTTTGCAACTTTTCGTCTGTCTGATTTTGCTAATTACCATATGTGTACCTTTAAATTTTATACTTGCACCTCTGTACCTCATTCCAACAACTAGGGAGAGGGCCCAGTAGTCGTGCACCCTAACTTCGCGCTTCTAATTATCCTACATCGAAATTTCAAATCACTCCCAATTTTTTACAGCAACTTACTTGGCAAGTTCTCTGCTTATAACTAAGGTTTCAGGGCCACATCATCAAATATGATGCCACATCAGCATGCGTTTTTGTCAAGGTGTCCAAAAGGCCCCAAAAAATAGTGAGACCAATTCTCGTGCATTACATCATGAGTAGTTGCTGATGTGGTATCACATGATTGGGTGCTTTTAGATCAAAGCATACATTTTGTTTAATTATGGGTAGTCAAATCACAACTATTGGACATTATATAAGCGACTATTATATTATATGATTGGGTGCGACTATTGGACCCCTTACGACTATTGGGCCCTCTCCCCTAAAGTATCTTTCTTAGATTAAGAACTAATTTTTGAATAATATGCTTGATATATCTTTTCATTTCACTTATCCTTATCACACTCTTCCAAATTTTCATGATCAGAAAGGAAGAAAGATGGTCATAAACACTTCCTAAACTAACTTTAGGAGATTATTATGCAAATTTTAGATCTTTATTATCACAAAAGGAGAAACATATATAAAGTGTAAAAAAAGTCATACCACAAGATAGATATACATGGGAAAACCTTTTGGTGAGAAAAACTCTACTCTCAAAAGAAACCCAATTTATTATTTAGTAGTGTTAACACAATTACAATACACTTGTGGAGAAATCCTTTATAAAAGTATCACCAAATAGAGGTCTAGAGTAATTTTGAGAATATAACAATACCTATAGATTCACTATCAATACCTCCATCTCAAGCATCCTCCAAATAGAAGTAGTACCAAAAACTATCAAATTATAATTATAAAACCTTGAGATAAAACTACCCAAAAAGTGGTAATCAAATACATATTTAGAAAACTGACACCTAAATCTCAAGATGAGTTGACATGCTAATATAACATATACCTTCTACTTGTTAAAAGTGCATCATAATCCACTCACCAAATTGGGTTTTTCACCTTGGGTTCACTATATACATAAAATATTTTTTATGATGTACAAGAAAGTTTATATTGGGAAAAAATTGGATCCCAAGATTAGACTTATTCTTATAGTTTTTCTAAGAAAGTATATGCATATCTTTGCTTGGTCTTATGGTGACTTAAAAACCTATAGGGAGGATTTATTTTAGCATGAGATTCCTTTCAAACCTGATGCCAAACCCTTTAGACAAAAGCAAAGACTTATCAACCCAATATTGGTGCCAAAGATGCAACAAGAGTTGATGAAGCTTAGAGAGGTTGGGATCATAAAGCCAATTAGACATTCCACATGGGTTTCCAACTTGGTGCCAGTAATAAAATAGAATGGAGATATAAGATTATGTGTTGATTTTAGGAATTTAAACATATCTTAATTAAATCATTAAGAGCTAATTATCCTCTACCAAATATGGAAGCAATGCTACAAAAAAGTGACTGGATGTGAATTACTATCTATAATGGGTGGCTTCTCAAGTTATAATCAAGTGGTAGTTAAGGAATCATAACAATATAAAGCTACCTTTACTACACCATTGGGTGCATTTGTTTATTTTAGGATTCCTTTTGGGCTAACTAATGCTAGAGAAACTTTTCAAAGAACCATGGATGTTGCATTTGTTGATTTAATTGATATAATGATAGTAGTATATTAGGATGATTTAGCCACCTTTTTAAAGAAAGAAGAGGATCATTGTATTCATCCTAAGAAAGTCTTTTCTAAAGCCATTGAATCTCGTATATCATTGAACCCTAATAAATTTACATTTGGGGTTACAGAGGGTAAATTGCTTAGTCATATAATCTCAAAGGATGGAATTAAAATTGATCCTAATAAAGTGGCAGTAATTGACAAAATTCCAATCCCTAAAATAATTAAAGGGATCTAATCATTTTTGGATAAATCAACTTTGTTAGAAGATTTGTCACCAATTTTATAGAAACTAAGTCCATCTCTAAAATGTTAAAGAAACAAGAATAAATTACATGGGGAGATGAAGCTATTTAGGATTTCAACAATATCAAAAGGGCTATCAAACAAGTTTGAGTGCTCAATTCACTTGATTTTACCAAGCCTTTCCAAATATTTTCTTTTGCATCTTTTCAAACTATTGTTGTTGTGTTACTATAGAAAAATGATGATGGTTATGAACAACCCATTGCATTCTTCAACAAGTCACTTCAAGCAATAGAGCTAAAGTATGATATCATGTAGAAACAGGCATATGCTCTTATCAAAGCTATTAAAAAAATTAGGCCTTGTTTGATAGGTGCAAAAATAATAGCTTATGTTCCTAGTGTTGTAGTCAAGGACATCTTCACTCAACATGAAGTTGTTGCGAGAAGATGCAGATGGATTAACAAGATCCAAGAGTTTAACATAGACATTCAAATAAATTAGCTCATTAGGGGAAAGGGTTTAGCCAAGATAATGGTTGATTCTAACCTTGAAGCTAGCCAGATCAACCAAGTATAAGATGATACACTTATAAAGGAATGTAATTTTCAATCTTGTCCTAGGTATAAGGATATTTTATATTACTTAAAGGATATGCATTTCCCAGAGAACATGATTGATAATTAGAAAAGAACTCTCAAATTACAAGCCATTAAATATGTCATATTTCAAGATTGTCTATACTGGAGGGACAAAGGTGGAGCCTTGCTCGAATGTGTTGATGAAGAAAAAGCAACAAGGATCCTTGAAGAGATGGATAGTGAGGTTTTTGGAGGAAATTATATGCCCAAGAAAACTACGCATAAGATCCTAAGGTCTAGATATTGGTAGCCTTCCCTCTTTGCCGACACACATAATATGGTAAGGAGATGTGATCCTTGTCAAAAAAAAATTAGGCAAAATGAAGTACTTAGGTTCCTTACCTCTAAGAACATTGAATGTGGAGGCTCCTTTCTAGCAATGGGGTATGGATTTTATTGGTGAATTTTTTGGAATATCTAGTGGTGGTCACAGATGGATTTTACTAGCTACAAATTACTTCACCAAATGGGTAGAAGTTATTCCAACTAGGAAGCCAACTAGCAAAGTTGTCATTGATTTTTTCATGGAAAATGTTTTAATAAGGTTTGGAACTCCTAAAAAGTTAGTGGTAAATAATTCCATGTGTTTCAAATCAAAAGAGTTCATAGATTTTTGCTATAAATATGGAATCTCCATACCTTACTCTTCTCCTTATCATCCCTTGAGGAATGGACAAGATGAGTCCAGTAATAATATTTTAATGAAGATCATGAAGAGAGATTGGAAAAAATAAAGTCATGAGATTCAAAAGTGAGATTAGCACTATAGGCTAATATAACAACAGTTAAAAGGGCTACAAAAAAATCTCCTTATGAATTAGTATATAGATTGGATGCCAAATTTCCAATCAACAATTTACTACCAATTTACAAATTTATCTAAGAATATGAGGATATTTGTGATGTCGTGATAGTTAGAATTAACCAACTTACAAAGTTAGATGAGTCAAGAAGAAAAGCATAAAACACAAATCTCAAGAAGCAATTATAGGTCAAATACTTATTTGACAAGAAAACATGAGATAGAAAATTCTTGATAGGAGGTATGGTTCTAGTGTGGAATGCTAGAATTCAAGATAAGGGCAAACATGATAAATTTGAAGCTATCTGGACTAGCCTTTATATTGTGCTTAATAATCATAGTGAAAATTCATATTTTTTGCAAAACATGGATGAAGAAATTTTGGAATTGTTGGCACATGGAAAATTCCTCAAAGCCTACTTTTCATAAATAGGACATATTCATGCACATTATATTTTAGTGTAAAAACTTGTATATTCATTCTAGATTTTTTCTAGGTTTTGTTTGACCTACCCAAAAATTCATGGATCCTCATTGTGTTTTTGCAAAACAAGTGTCCCCAAGTAGAGCCACTAGTGGTACTTATTTAATTTCTATCCTACAATGGCATTTTAGCCTTTTGAATTCTTGAGAATCTTTAAATTTTGCAAGATGTTAAAATTACGCATTGGGGCTCCTAAAACCCTGTCTTTCATTCAAAACACTAGCATATGCCTAAAACCCTTGCACTTTTTTTATGTTTCATCATTGACATGTAACCTAGGTTGCCTGATCTTTAAGTTATAACTTTAAGGATTTTGTCTTGTGTGTTCACCAAAACCTTTTTGTTAGAGTATTGGGAATTCTTGTTTTTATGAATATTTTAATCTATTATTAAAAGGTCTTGAGCTTTTATGGTTATACTATTTGTTTAGCCTATCCCATTTAACTGCTCACCAGTGAAGATGGTCAGAGCTACTATCTTACCTTGATATCGAGATAAGTTACATCATGGGCAAGGAAAACCGAGTTGTGGATGCCCTAAAGCAAAGTAGGAAAAACCCCTCAATAATCTTTATTCAAATAATCGTAAAAAAATCTAAAAAAATCAAGTGTTGCAAAAGTCTAGAGAGATGAATTCTCTAAGCAAGTCAAGAAAGTTCTTGGGGAAAATCCCCAAGAACCAAGGTAAGATGAGATTAATTTTAAGCTAAATAAGCTATTGATATTTTAAGAAAGAAAATATGTGTCAAACCCAGAAGAGTTAAGGAATATAGTGTGGAGAGAGGTTCACTTCGCACCATATTCAAAACACTTTGGTGTAATGAAATTTTTTGGCTGAGGTAAAGCCACTATATTTTTCATAGGGAATGAAGAAGGATACTGCAAGATATGTAGGAGAATGTCTAGAATGCTAGAGGATGGAAGAGGAACATTCCCACCTGGTAGGATTTTATACTTCATGAGATACCAGAATGGGAATGGTAGATCATCAATACTAATTTTGGTGCATGATTTTCTTATGTCTAGAAATAGGAATAATGAAATATTGGTAGAGGTGTATAGAATCACCAAGGTAGTCATCTAATATCTGGGAATTTGACAGATGGAGCACCAATCATAGCTTGTAAATTTGTGTAGAAGAATCCAAGTTGTATGGTGTACCTGAGAAGATTATCTCAAATGGAGGTGCTCATATGACCTCAAGGTTTTGGTAAACCTTATTCACCTCACTTGGAACTTAGTTTAACTTAAGTTTAGCATATCCTCCTGAGCCAGATGGTTAGAAAAAGAAAGTAAACCAAAAATGTGAGAATCTATTGTGAGTGTATTGTAGAGAGCAACAATACAAGTGAGAGGAATACTTTTTGCTTGTTGTGTTGGCATGTATTAACTCTTATCCTTTTGTAAGAAAAAGGTGACTCCATTGAAGCATTGCATGGAAGAAAGTGTTGAATTCCTATAAGGTAGGAAAGCTAGAAAATAGGATTGGCCTTGGTCCTAAAATGCTATTAGAAATGGAAAAACAAATCAGGTGGATCAAGAAAAGGCTATCGAAAGCCCATGTTAGGCAAAAAAGTTATGCTAATGTTAAATAAATACCAGGACAATTCTCAATAAGAGAAAGAGTGCTCAAAACACGTAGGCTCCACCTATGTATTAGCAAGGTCACTTAGTGCAAGGTCCAGTGGGACCAAATTGCAAAGGACAGTGCTATGAGAGACAATTATAATGATATTAAACAAAAAATCTTCCCCATCTCCTGCTTGAATTTGGAAATAGAAGTTATTACTCTTTGATTACTTTTTTATATGTTATAATACTTTACATCATTAGGGATGATGATTCTTAAGGGGAGGGACATGTTACACCCCATCTTGGATTTCTAAAACTACTTTTCACTTTATGGTAATTATGGTGGTGAATCGTGAGATTATGAAACCTTGTAAGTTGCATGTGCTAATGAATTTTTGCAATGATAGGTTACTACATTTAAATCGAATGTTGATGTTTATTTGATGCTATGAATGTGATGAAATATTATGAGACAATTCTTTTTTTGTTAAAGTGATTGTGAATACAAATGTAATGATATGATCATGATATAAGGATTTCCAAGCTAACTACATGTTTTATTTTAGTGAAAATGCAGGAAGGATCCAACACCCTTCAAAGAGAAAGAAGGGGATTATTCATTGTATCTTATACGGGGAGACTAAGGAGAAAGATAGTATTCTCAGGGTAGAGATATAAATGCTAAAGTTGAAAGTAAAAGGGGTAAAATGAAATATCCATTGATCATAATCTAAGGAAGGGAGTGTTATTAATGGAGTTGGGGGTCAATAAAAGGGGAAACTTAAAAAATGTGAGAGAATTTGTATTGCATATTCAAATGAGAAAGTAAAAAAGAAAATAGAGTTGTTCTTGTGGAGAGAGCATCAACCTAATAATAAAAGGGTGTTAGCTTCAAAGAGACTCTCTTTATACCTTTTTTTATATAAAATAAATTAAGTGGCCATTGTAGCTAAAATTTTAGAGCAAGAGTAGCCCATTGAGGAGGAGAATAGTTGCATACACCTAGCCAGTTAGTGTGCATGCATGTAGTTCTCTACCCTTCTTTATAGTAATATCCTTGAGTAAAAAAGGATGATAATGGGTTAATAAAACTAGTGATAGAGGCAATATTGGTTGTATTAGTTACAATGCAATTATCTTTACTTATTTCTTCAAATCTCTGTGTTGAGATAATTCATTTCATGAATTGTTTTGGAAAGATTTAGTTTCCTTAAGGTCAGTTTGGGGAATTTATACCTTAAACCATCTTTTGCATAGTTATGATTGGGAATGAATCATGAAAACTACCATTGATTAATATGAGACTCTCTTTATTCTTAAATGAAATGGTTATGTTTTTTTTCCAATCGTTAAGCCTTTTACTGAATGCCAAGGATTTTGCAAATAAAGTTCTTAAATGAACCCATGTGAAGTAAATATGAAGCCATATTTTCCTAGTGGGGGTTGAACCAAGCTTGAATTATTTGGAATTAATGAAGTGGAAGAAATGATTAAAGCACAACTAAGTGTTAATTTTATTTATCAAAGATGCTTAATCGGGAAAATATAACTATTCTTGGTTTTCTTTTATCAACTACTTGTTGAATGACTATGTTTTTTTATAAATGGGGTCTTTGAAAAGGAAGACCTTTTCTTTCTTGATATATTCTCTATTAAAACACCTAGGTAGGGTATTTTTGTAAATGAAGTATTTATACTATGTTATGACCAGTTAGGTCAAGTTTTATGCTCTTGAAAAAAAGGAATGCCTTGAGTCTTAGTTCTGAGAGTAGACACTCACTAAGTTAGTACACTTCAAAATAGTGGTAGTTTCCAAGACCAGGTAGTTATATTGAGTAACTCGTGAGTTTGAAGTGAGATGAAACTAAACCAACCCAGTTGATTTATGACTAGAAATTCAAGTGGTGCTAAGCAAAAATTATTCTTTATGTTTAACCATTGGTCGAATGGAAAGTTCAAGTCATCTTAGGTCAGAATCTTCTAAATGACCAGGTGTATATCTTGATGATGGCATAGTATCATCAATATTGCTAAGAGACCTAAGAATAGGTGAGAAGGTAAAACCTTTGATTTGGGTTAGGGCTTGAATAAGAGGCAATAGCCTAGACACTAGATATTACAGATGCGTAACAAGGGGATTCAATGTTCGAGGTATTTTTACCAAACCATTCATAATACAAACTTAGTGAGTAAGCACTTATATGTATGAAAATTTATTGCAAGATGGGACCAGTTGGTCAATGATTTCCTTATTCATAGCTAGCAAAATTTCAATGAGATACATGAAAGACTAAAACCTAAAGGAAGTTATATTCTTAATGGAGATCCAACCATACTGTGGAGACTTTGTCTATGTAATATTATACTATATTATGGAAAGGAAGGTCAAGAAGATATTGTCTTGTGTCAATATTTGCATAAACTTTGTATCTTGAGAGCAGTTGCTCTCAAGTGTCAGGGTTAAGACTCGAGCAAGTGGTTGTATCCAAGACCCAAGTAGTTATGTGAAAGTAATTTGGGTGTTCAAGTAAAAAACAACTAACAACCCAAATGAATCATTTATTTAGTGAATCTTAACTTTTTGAGGAAGGACTCTATAATAAAACTAATTCACTAAACATCTAAGACTATAAAAAGAAGGAATCTTCAACTTAAGATTAATATTTATTATTAGATATGTTGAACATTTTTCAATTCTTTTAGTTTGTGACTAAGTGAAACCAATAGATGGAAGTAATTCATCAGTAATAATTGTATGTGCATAGAGTAGGATTTTAGACATTCTCATGGTTAATACTAAGGACTTGAATAAGTGGAAGTTGTCAAGTCCCAAGAAGTTACGAGAACATAATGTGGGTATTCAAGGTCAGAAAAGTAATTTAGACTGATCGTTTACTGACTTAGTAAATAAGGACTTGAACCAATGGTAGTTGCCAAGACCCATTAGTTACACTAAGTAATGTGGGGGTTCGAGAATAGTCTAACACCTTATCAACTCAGTTGAGTTATGTTTAGTAAGACAAGTTTTGTCATATTAAAAGTTCTTTGTATTTATTTATTGGGTGGAATAGTACAATTCTAGTATACCCTAGATTAGGAAAGGTATTCCAAGTCGAGTAGGGTGGGTGAACAAATGACTTCTCTCTTAATAGAGATTGTAACCATGATAAAAATACTATGGCCATAGTGAGTGTAGTTGTCTCTGCATGCACTTTTCGATTCACTATGACCTAGATACTTAGCTAGTCAAAGATGTTGGACATAGTTGGAAGGTATCCATAGTTGTGTGATGGTATTAGTTAAGTAGGGAACAACACCAAATCTCAAATGGTAAAACTAAGAGGGTTCCCGACTAAACTCTTTGTTGAAGGGTAGGGCCACTTCTAGTTAGGAAGGTGTGTGAGGGACCACTTAAGTCCATGGTTGGAGGTAAAGCACCTAGGTGATGATCTACCTCTTGCAGATGACTTGTCAAGTCTTGGAAGACAAAAAGAATCCAAATAAGGATCTTTGACCTTATTCTCTTTAAGTTATTGTTTATAGCTTTACTTAATTGAAATTATTAAATTGTGATGCAAAAATTAAATGATGTTAATCTTTTCAATTGGAAAGTTTTTATAGAAGCTTTGATATATCTAAATGGAAATAGTATGTAGTAGCATGTTTCTTTTATTGGAAGAAAAAAAATTATCTCTTTTACCTTGAATGTCTCTTGTTAATTGTATGGTGAAAAACTCATAGTAAATATTTTATAAGGAGATGGTTGTTACAACCTGGATGTGAAAGAGGGGGCTCCATAGGTTCTCAATCCTGCAAAGCTAGTTGTGACTCCACTACAAACATGTTAGGTTGCAAAAAAATCATGTTAGGCAAAACATTTAATCACAAAAGAGACATTCAAGAAGACACAAGCCAATATGATAAGAAACAACTTGATCGGATAGAGACAAGACACACACTAATCAAATAAGCCCATGGTTGTTGCAAACTCTGTTGCAAGACAATCACAGAAAATACGAGTCTAGTTGGGTTGCCCCCAAGCTAGATGCGAGGATATACGATGTCTGACACCAAGACACAATGACATTGAATATTAGATAGAAGACACAATTTTGTAAGACACCAAAGAATTCATTTTAGAGAAGAGCTTTCAAAGGGGGTTCCTTTGGTAGGGAACCCTACAAAATAGCAAGAATCCCTTTCAAAGGAACACTCTAATTGAAAGACACGACATTTTTTGCAAATGATTATGTCATCAAGGAATCCTTTTGAAAGATATTTTGTCAAGGAATCTAGTGGAAAGGATGCTACGTTTTCAAAGGAAAGTTTTTGAACTCTTTCTTTTTCGAAAAAGTACTCCTTTTTCAAAGGAAATTTTTTAGACTCTTTCACCACATAATCATTTTTGAAATAAAATTTCATCAAGGGGTCCCCATTGAGAGAATGCATGAGTTTGGAAAATGAAAAAAATTCAATAAGGGAGCACATGGTATCCTAAGGAGAGAAAGGGGAGGCAAAGATGTTGTGGCACACAATACATAATGAGATGTATCCATGGTATATTCTCTCACATGTGAGGGACAACACATGAAAACCACAACATCAGAAAGCAAGCAAATGGAGACAAAACAATCAAGAGACAGGGGGTCTGAGAATTCGAGGTCAAAACTGTTCATAGATATAAATATAGATAAAATATAGTGTACGTATGAACTATTATCAATCCCAAGAACTTGTATCCAAGCACCTACAAGGGTAGAGAGGGTCCTCTAGATAGGATCACAAACACAAAAAGACAAGCACAAAAGAACACAAACACACAAACAAAACTAATCTATAGATAAAGAAGGGGTTCCACTCTAGTCCTCATCGACCAACAAGTTGTCCTACTTCCAATCTAGATCATTGTATGGGAAGGGAAGACGCACCTACAAGGGTAGGATAGAGAGGGCGGCACCCTCTTACTCACCTACAACAAGGGCCAAGGAATAAGGCCCCTCAAGGTCTTCTTCACTAAGCTCTTGTGGAGCAAAAGTCATCAATCTTGTAAAGATCGACGAAAAAGCCAAGATATCTTTGTTGGTGTGAATAAATTTCTTGACCTAACTAATTCATTCGCTAGGTAATTAGGGGACATATTCACATGTTAAGTTTACATAGGATAAAAGATTCATTCTAGAAGTCTTAGTTGTCATGTCTAGAACTTATCTTATCTAGCTTGTATTACTTGATTCCTAGGTTGTTATGAGTTAGTTGTCACATGTTATAGGATTAATACACTTGACATAATCTTTTCTAATCCTACCTCTCTACCTTGCCTTTATAAGCAAGACATCTTATGTACATTTGTATATTCAACCATTATTGAATCTTGCATTGTTGAAGCAAGCTTTCTTCCCATTTTTTCTCTTGTGGAAGATATTTTGGTCTAGAAAATGTTCCTAGGGGTGTTGGGGAGTCATCATTAACTCCCACATGGTATGAGAGCTCTAGTGTGTAGATTCCTGCCCAAATCTGAGGGTTTCATGTTGGCTTTAAGATTGTGTTAGGTGCATTTTGAGGTTTCAAGGACCTCACAATTGAATCTAGGGCATCGAAGAAAGTCAAATTTTCCTTTCATTTTGTCAAAATTGGTTATGTTTTAGCTTATCTATGAGGGTTTGAAAAAGTGTGAAGAATAGTTAATCTAGGAGGTCATTGATTTTTTGGAGCACTTTGGGCCTAGATAGGCATGACCATTGCATTTAGAAGGTTGAACAAACAAATTTTAATTGTAAATTCATCCATTTTTGGTAAGTTGATTATGAGGCAATTTTTTTTGAATGGGTAGGCCATATGGCCCCCTAAGTTGTCATATTTATTTAGTAGAAAAAAACTATTGAAAAAATAATTTTGCATTTTTTCTTGTCGGGCAAAAATATTTGTAAAAGAATCAGGCTAAATATTTTGTATTAAAATTTTTATGAGGGTTTATAAAAAATATTGGATCAACAAGGTATAGAGAATATTCTACAGCATCAAAAAAGGCATATTCCTTGTCGCATCATACCTACATCACCTCTGCACAACTATCACCTCTCGTCGGTCACGTCATTGTCTGCATGGTACGAATTTTTATTTGATATTTGACTGCAAGTTTTATTCATAAATATCCACTATCAATTTTTTTTATATAACATAAACTTTATTTAAAGTTTGCAAAAGCCAACTGTATGCCAACTGTAGTCACTTTGTCGGCTTTTCAAAGTCTATTATATTGAAAATTTTGTTTTATAAACTTTTTAAAGGCTGACAAAGTTATATTTAAAACTTTGCATTAAAATTTTCAAAAAGCCAACCTATATTATATTTTTGTCATTTTTTGCCCCTACTTAGCCTTAAGGTGTTATGTTTTACCCCATAAGTGCCAAAAACAGCGGTTTTTTTCATTTTTCCATAACTTTCACATACAAAGGTCTTTTTTTTTCAAACGAAACATTATCAAAAAGCTTGAGATCTCAATTTTCTAATGGTGAAGTTATTTTGTAGGAATTTTGCTCTTTGGTGGCAGTTTTTGTTGATTGAAGTCAGATATTGATTTTTGGCTCCCAAGCTCATAACTTCTTTCCACGATCTCCAATTTTTCACGATTCTTGTAGTGTTGGAAAGGTATTGAGGAGCTCTATCCAGCAATCCATGCACTTTTCCTGATTTTGTCCCATGTATATTGTGATTTTATTTTTTGCCCAGTGGGTATACTGGAGGATACTTGGATATTTTGGCAGTTCGGAGGGTGTCGTTTTGATCATTGTACTTCATTTCAACTATATTATATATGTTGATCTCATATTGTATCATTTGAGAAGTGTATTATCATTGTAATCATGGGTTATGCAACTTAGCCTTCTTTAATAGTTCTGACTAGGGATAACTATAAGTCATGGAAAAAAGGCATAATAACACATTGTAAGTGGCTAAAAATTTTGCCACATCTTTATGGACTCATTCTTGAACTAGAAAAAACATATAGGAAATGTGTATAGGGTAATAAAAATGATCATATCATAGCATTAATTGTTTCTAGTTTTAGTGCAAACATCTTTAGTGAGACCTGTCATAAAATATTTTGGTCTAGCAACTATTCCTGGGGGTGTTGGGGAGTCACCTTTAACTCCCACAATCTTCCATTGAATTAAACATACACTATTTTTGGGAAGGGCGAAGCACCCAGGAGCCACTATTGAATTTAGGAAGAGGGGCAATTACTAGCTCCAGAGAAGGGGTCACCTCCATCATAAGGATGGAAAAAGCCAAGATAGAACCAAATTATGAAGAAGGTGAACCCTTCTTCTGACCTTCACTCGTAGTGAGGTCATCCTCTAGCTTGTGCTTTAGTAGAGGATGTGGAAACCCCATGAAATAAGCAACAGTGGAAGAGGAAGAAAACAAAGCCACAACAGACACCACTATTGTATCTGGCATGTCGATGGGCTAAGAGAATGGAAGGATGTCCAGGAGGGATATGAAGAGAGGAGGCTCCATGGAGGGAGCAATGGAAACTTTCACCCTTTTCGGGTGAGCATCATCAGAACCCGCTAGGGGAGCCAAAAGAAAAATAGAGGTGATGGGAATTGAGGCAAAAACAATAGGAGAAGGTAGAACAATAGAATAAGATACAAAAAAGGGGCAATTGGTTCCCCCTCCATCTTCTGCAAGGTAGTGTGCTCGGCAACAAGAGCCTTTCACTTGTGCTTGCACTCACGTGCAAGCTCGTTATGTCAGCTATAGGAACTAGAAGATGCAACCTGAGAAGAGATTGAAGGTTGTTGCTTAGTCTCAAGAGTATCCTTCACAACCGTCATTGGTGGAAGGGTAGTCTCCTATGTATGAGTAGGAGAAGGAAGCATAGGAACAAAAACAACCACACAAGGAGAAATAGGTACAGGCACCTCGGCAGCAGACCTCTTCCCATTTGCTGCCCTAGGGACAAAAGGAGGAATAGTATGAGGTCATGGAGGTCGAGACACAAGAGCAACCCCACGAGAACCCTTCCCCTTGCCATAGACAATAGGTTGAGGAATTGTGGGTAAAATAAGAAGCTCAAATGCTTGATGCTTTGTTTTCTGCCATGCAGGCACCATCACACTTCCCATGCGAGGCATGGGAGGGGCAGCCAAAGATTCCACAACAGGACGAGAAGCATAAGTAGGTGGAGCATAAGACACATAAGGAGAAGGCTCTTAAGCATGAGAAAGCTTCTCCTTTCTCTTTGGTGGGGCAAAGGAGGTAGCTTTTTGTTGTGTTATCATAAAGGCTTTTATGGAGATAGCATAAGGTGAAACTGGATAATTGACTTTCAATGTCATGCCCCCGGTCTTATACCAAACATAAGCTTGGTATGATAGGTGTCCCATGGGATGGAGAGATCCAATCGAAGCAAGCCAAAAGTGATCCAGGGAGAAGCTCCCACGCGGCAGTAGCATTTTATAGCTAGTGCCATGCACTACATGCATAGTGCCTTCATGAGGGAAGTTCAAGAATTTGTGGATAATAGAAGCAATGTCCTTCACAGAGGCTAGCTATGGAATGCACATCCTTACTCTAAACAAATTGAATTATGGGATCATGAAAATTGGCATGCCAACAGATTTGGGTCCAACAAAAACTAACAAAGAAATAGAGCCTATAGGGGCAATAGAGTCCATCATGGATACTAAGGTTGGTCTGCAACTCTTCGTATCTCTCTTTGCATAAACTATTTTTTAATAATTTTTTCTCTATTATCACATTAACTTGACTCATCAAATCAACTAAGATGCCAGTTGTGGTATTTCCATTTATTTGAGTGAGAACGTATAGCAAGGAAGGCTCCTTATTAAGAGATACATCATGCAAGGTAAAGGTTATGTCTGGTGTTGCACTCGCATTCTCAGGAGGAGGGATACACATGAATGAGACCATGTTCACGTATTCCAATGGAACTATCTCGAAAGATATAGAAAATTGTACTAACAAACAGTGACCTACCTAGATTCTACTTTGAAATATTTAAGAGTCCTACAAACTACGTATCTAGGGTTGTAGATTTGGTTGCAAAGCTACACGCCTCACAACACATGAATCTATAACACACCTAGGACATGAGAGAAAGATCCTCGATACCAAGAAACAAAACAAGGATGTTCACATCAGGTTACCAGAAAATGTAGAGTAGGGGGATTTGTCACCCCTAAGGCTCCAAGTCACAAGAGAGCCCCAAGGAATGAACTACCATAAACTACCTCAAATTGTTTGACAAGTTGAGAGAGAGGTTGAAAAGGAAGGGAAAATAAAGCATCGTTTCCCTTTTGCTAAAATAGGTGTTTTCAAAACTAGGTGAGTTGGCCACATAGGTTTCAAACTGTTGACTAAACAAACCACTATTTGAGGATGACAGTACAAGAACCGGACTCCACCACATCGTGTTGGCATCTCAAGGATACGTTGGCGTTTGGTACTGACAAAGGGTCTATTAACAATAAAAAACACAAATGACCCAGTTTCGACCCAAATGTTGGAGTTTACAGTTTTAACAGAGAATACAAAAATAAACAATACAACATGAAGAATACTATAGAACTATTCTAATATCAGAAATGACAAGGAAAGAGTAGGAAAGATACCATTCGACGCATAGTTCATTCCTTCAATTGGCTTTGAAAAAATGCACCTGTTTCTACACACACAAAAATAGGAAAAATGTTAGGTTGTGTTTTGATGTTTGCCACAATCAGACCCTCATTTTGGTGTTCCCACCTCCATGGACAACCAAGATACAATGATATAGAGAAATCGATAAAGGAAAGAATAGAAGAGACACTATCAAATAAAGAGCAAATACAGTTTGAATTCTACTCCATAAGAACAATGATGTACATAAATAAAGAAGAACAATATCACCTTCCCTTTTTCTAGCACTCAAGGTTGAGAGAGGAAGATGACGAGACATGATGCCTTTCCAAGAGAATGGAGCTTAGAAAAACTTGCAAAGATAATAGTATTGCAATAGGAAGACACTATAGGGTCCAAGAAGAGAGCTTGTAGCAGCAAGGAGAAGTGATAATGATCAAGAAGATGAGCAAGAGTGAGCTTCAAAGTGGAAGAAATAGCATGAGAGATCAAGAAAGAGTGAAAGAATAAAGCTTTGAATGGATAAATGGAGGCAAAGAGACATTTTTTTCCAGTCAATGGTTGACAGAGAGCGTTACACTCACAGACAACCAACAAATGTAACACTTCTACATATTCTAGGGGTAGGAATCCTATCAAGACAGCAACGTAGTGCGTGGATGTTTGTGCAATGCATGTGTGTCCTCTACAAAAATTCCTTCATTGACACAAAAATACAAGGCTACATGGAAGGAATGGGATGGTGGTAGTGGTTTTTACATCATCAAACTTATAATTTCTAGAGTAAGGGTAAATAAATGGGAATTTTTCCAAGGGTGCAAATTTACACCATTACACTTGGAAATTGAAGGATGTTGTTGTTGCATGTAGTTTGCAATTTTTGATTGCTTGAAGTTGGTTTTTGGTGTGTTTTGAATGTTGCCTATAGAATTGAGCAAAAATAATCAAATTTCTTGCCTCTAGATGTTTGTTAAAGATGATGAAGGCTTCAATATGAGCTTTCATGATTGTTTTTTTAGGTTTGTGTTGCTCAAGTATTTATTTATTTGCAAAGGAAAAAATTCTTGTGTTGGTGTTTTATTTAAATATTACTTTCCAATGTTGATTTTGTGTAGTCAAGGCTGCAACAATTAACAAACCCATAGGTTTAGATCAATTGTTGATCGGCATCAAATTCCATTGTCCATGCTTTCTAATGTTTATCACATGATTATGTTGATTACAACTATTTGACCACATTTTTATGATGCTTGTGGTATTTTGATACCTTTTAACCTTGTCATGTCATTATCTTATATTTAATTTGATCCTATGTTGATATGTTCATTTCTTACATCTGTTGTTGTCATATTGTCCTTTAATTTTCCATAGCATTACATTAAGGGCACCTTTCTCTCTCCATTATGTGTTTCGTCATTGTCCTATCATGATTATAGGAGTTATTATATTGTGTACATCTTTCTTCTTACATTCTTCATTATACTATCAATGGTCTATCATGAGGCATCTTATTACATTGCCTAGGGGGCATCAAACCTTCCCCATGTCATTTTGGGTTCACATAACTTTATCATAATCTTAATGTCTCCCACATTTACACCTTATAATTACACTATTTCATGACACTTGTCTACAAATCCTATAAAATTTATAGATCATTAGTTTGTCAATTTTAACTTGATTTATATATATGCAATGCACTTGATGAATTTATTAAAAATAATTAAAACCTTAGAATAAAGTTTGATAGAAAAAAATAAACTTACATACACTTTTGTGATCACCCCTATTTATATTCACCTTACATGCTTATCCATTGATGATTATATTCATGTCCCTCACAAAACATCTACCTAGCTATCCAAGGCCATATTTTCCTTATAATTTAGGTGGATATCCATAATTTTTAATCATATTTATGCTCGTACCATTATTTGATCCTCATCTCACTATCTTGCTCATTTGTTTTGCAACCATTTTTAAGCCATGACCACATCTTACAAAGTTGAGCTCGCGTGTTTTATCCTGTACTAACAATCATAGTATTGCATTGGGGAAATTATGTCTTAGCTATCTTATTATGTGTTTGCATGCCTCATCATATACTAAGAGTCACATTGGGGACACCATTTACTTTCCAAAACTATTGATCATGAGGAAACACCAAATATATAATGCACCTAGAGCTATGTTAGCACTAGAGACCCCATTCCTTCTCTCTACCATTGTGTGGTCATGCACTTCGAGCCATATTGGGGATGTATTCCTTTTCTAGTGTTATATGTACTTGAACAAGTGTATCTAACCATTTGGACCACCCTAATTTCTCATTTTCCTATATTGGGGGAAAATTTGTATACCTTTTTTATCTTCAACCCATGTGATTACGCTTATCATTAATGGATTTTTTATTGGCATGTGATATATTTATGAAAATTACTGCAGTACATGATTTATATGTTTCCCTTTACATTTCATGTAATATTTTTTCCTCTCCTCAAATCCCTTGCATCCAATTGGTGTAAGCAATTGAAGGGAGCATCTTCTATCACTAACACTCCTATGTTGAGGTTGTAGACAACTTTATAGGTACCTATTATAAGACTCGTCACCATCTACAATTTTCTTTTATCATAAGGCATGGTGGTGCCTAAAATGCCTTTTCATCAAATGGATATCACATTTGGTGGAGCATTTCCATACCACAAAGTATATACAGATGGAATTTTTCTAACCCTTTTCTCTCCCTCCCACTCTCTCATGTTCAGAGACAATAAAATCAAATTGTAACCTTGTGATTATTTTCATATATAGAAGCTAATCATTACATGTATTCTCCTTATTTTGTAGCTTCCTATGGAGCAAACATGCTAGATGTTGGAGGAATGCACAAGATATCTAGTTGGATCCATTACATTACATGAACCTAATATCCTTTATGTATGAATATTCTTTAAATGTGCACATTTGTGAGTGCTTGTTTGCTAACATAAATTTTATGTTAGGATTTGCATGCATCTTAAGTCAACAATTTCCCCAACGTAGTTCTAAACATCATCTATCTATAAGCATACATAAACAACAAATATTAGAGTCAATAAGTCACATAATTGTATATTTTGCTAGATTAGATCTACAAGCTGTATATTATATTTATACTATGTGGAATTGACCTAGATCCATGGTTGACTCCCACAAAGTTGCAATCTATGTATAGTTTAGATAGTTACAACATCAAGAACATTTATTTGCATATACCTAAAAAACTAAGTTTCGTATAACATAAAATTTAATAATCATCATAATTCTCATATACAAGTGTCTTTAACTTTTGCATTTAACTTCGTACATTTATAATTATCATTTACTTAATCTAAATCAAATATACCTAATTTATGTCGATTTATTTAATTAAAATAGATTAATTTATGAAAAGTAATTTTTACTTTAGAAGTAAATGAAATATTTGTTTATAATAAAGAATATTGATTAATGTATAAGGGACCTTAAAAGAAAGAACACAAGTTTAAGAATTATGATCTAAAAAGTTTAAAGTATATAAATTTTATCATTTGTAAAATAATTTATAGAAATGGAAAAATAAATCTCTTCAGAGATCTATTTTTGGAAATTGTTTATTTTAATCTTATACATAAATTATGATTTGGTTTAATTTTTAACTTTTAATTATTTGAAACTCCTCTTATATTTTTGTTTTTCCTTTGCTTTAAATGTAATTCAAAATTTCAATTATTTTAATATATTATTGAATTCATATATCATTGTATTTTATCAATAAAATTAAAATAACTACTTATAATTTTAAAATTTAGATTCTATGTGGATATAGTTGGCAAGCCCTATAATACCTAGAGATGGTGGATGCATATTGTAGCCATTATTGGGTTCTTTAATTGTAGGGAAGGTAGGGAAAGAGCCGGTGGGAAGCTATAGTTCATGATCCACCCATGGGAGGGAGGGAATTCAAGTTGCTGCTAATCGTGTGGAAGGACTAGTTCTATTTCTATAGCCTCCCGGGAGTTCAAACGTTGATTCCCCCATGAACACCTAGATATAGTTGATTAACGAATGGGAGGAGCCCCCCTTCCTTCTGAATACCTCGCTCTGAAGCTAAGATAGGAAGTTAGGGCCCCGCCCCCCTGCTTGGTGGTATATTAATTGAGTAGAGAATCAACTCTTGGGGGTGTGCATAGAGAAGTTGGATTGGCCTAACATTCTCAAGGGCCTGTACCATCTAGTATAACGAGGAGGGTTCAGAAGTTCTCGATGGGAAGGAGGGAAGGTAGCTCGAGCTATAATGAGTTGCCCTTCCTTATTTTAGTTGTTGAATTCGTTAAGCTAGCTTTGGCTATCCAGGAATCACTAATCAGTAGCTCCAGGTGTGGGTGGTTAGAAGCTGCCCCACTATTCTAAGGCAATGCTGAGATAGAAACCCCATCTCCTTCTGAACTCTTCGACTCCCTCCCTCGTTATCTCCTGGCCCATGCTTTCTTTCTCTCTGCTAGCTACTTGTAGTCCATCCTGAACTTCCATCTGTATAAGCTGAGAAAATCCGGACCATCCACAACTTCTATCCAAAAGAGCCCATGCTTTCATTTTCTTAACATTCGGAAGTGCCCTATCTCTTTGATTAGTCAACATACCTTTCGAAGAGGAAGGACCCCACTTCGACCGTGGCCATCCTTCACGCCCCGGAACACTCATAATCCTCTAATTCTTCTAGTCTAATCCAACTAAGATTAACCCAAGCATTCCCACCCTAGCCATGGATTGATGAATGGCCCCCAAGGCCAACCCTTAATAATTGGGGTCAAACCAATGACACTTTGGAGACCATTGATCATACACTGAGTCACCGCTCTCAACCCCAGTCCACAAAACACTACTATAAAAGTAAAATATTTATAGAGAGTCACAATTTCCTTCCCAAGTAGCAACTGAGTGTAACAAGGGAATAGTTGAAAACAAACCTAAAATTGAGTAGAACACAATTAAATAAATGTATTTTTTCTTCATTGATAAATGCTCTATATGTTTTCACTTGAAAATTAAGTTCAAAGATATTAATCCCAATAAAATATGTTATTCATTTGCCTCTAACTTGTTCTTGTGTAACTTAATATCTAGTTTTATTTAGCCATCTTTCATATGAATCTTAGATCTAATTTAGGTGTATGTATTTAGTAAAATATAAATTTTGAATTATTTTAATATAAGACATATTTAAATTATCTATTTTTCTATATTAAATATTAAATTACTCACTCATCAATTTCCATTCTATTAAATCAAACTCAAAAAAATCTTATTTTTGCTATGCCAATTCAATGCCCTCATAAATATAACTAGCACTAGCACCAAAAGGAGGTGCAATGGTTACGCTGATTGTATTGTATATCGTTGTGAGTCAAATTAAAACACATGTTTAGAAGTCTATTCTACATTAAGCATGTTCCAAACTTTTTTACTCGAAGAAAATTTAATTTTAAAAACAAGGGATTGAAAATCATATAAATTATACTCCTTTTTTGAAGTGTGAGCATTTGTTAAATTTTTATTTAGTTTATACATTCTCTAATTCTCTTCATAACATTATGATCTAACTAATTTAACTTTAACTTGATTCCTAGTTTACATATTCCCCATAGTTATTTAGACTTAGCTATCAGTTACTCGATATTTAAAAAAATAAAGCTTTTCCGATTTTTTTCTATTCTCCTTAAGACAGTCTTTCTCTATTTTGTCAATTGATTAAGGAAACCATATTGTACTAAATCTTATACATCGTAACATATATCAGCACTTGCACCAGAAGGGGTGCAAGGGTTACGCCGATAGAAAAATATAAGAATATCATGTTTCCCTCATCTTAGAGGCCACCATCTCAAACTGTGATGAATCTCAATCTGTAGGAGAGAACAAAAGACATTAGAAACAATATTTTGATCACTGTGACTTTAATAAAAAGAAGAATATATAATTCAGGGGAAAAAGGGCAAAAATACCCAATGTCTCCATATTTAGGTGTAAGTGATTTGGAGTCTACTCCAGAAAGTGTATTTCTTATGTTGAAAAGAGCATGCAGGGCAATTCAATCCAGCCACATCTGGGTTGTTGCCAGATCACTTGACCATATCTATATCCAATAGACTTGACTTGTTGACACGTATAAATATATTCGGTTGATTGATGGGTTGAAAGATCTATCCCTCGACAACCTGGAAAGTTGAGTGCCCCCTAGCGAGTCAACCGTTTGAAAAGGTCTCGCTCCAATTCTGTGGATAGAGTGAGGTGTCAATCAGGTGATGAATGCTCAGAACTCAATCCAGATGTCTTTCCTAATTAACAGATTTACTGCACACTTGTAAAGGGTTTTCTGGAGCTAGGAACTGTTAAAGATCTGGCAAGATTTCTTATTAGGGTGCAAGACGTTTAAGGGCAATTGGTGGCTGTGGATCAAATTGCTTGTGCAGATATAATTCATGCATGTGCGAATCTAGGTTGGCTAGAAAAGGCATACAACATACTGGACGAAATGATTGCTCACGGAGCCAGAGTTGGAAATGGTGTGTTTTCTTCACTTATGAAGGCCTATTGGAAAGACCAACGAACAATTGAGGCTACTCAATTAGTTTCAGGCGTTAACATGGCAGGTCTGAAACTTGATGCTGGATTACTTTAACCACTATATTTATATTGGATTATATTTCACACAGAACAAGATTGCAAGGCAGCCTTTGGACTTTTTAGAGAAATGAGAGAAGCAGGGGTGGGAATACAGAATTCGATACTTGCTTGGAAAATTCAAATTGAAAGCTACTAAAATTATTCAGTGAATCATAAAAATCTCTATCACCATATCATTCTTCAAATGGCTAAAAAATCATAACTTGATAACCACCAATAACAGCAAATTTGAAAACAAAATCCAATAAAAATCATATACAATCCTTTCATCTCCAAAATCCTTAACCTATCAATGGATCGAGTGCTACAATGCCCTCGTCACACCATTCCTTCAGAGGCAGTCTTATTTATGATATAAAAAGACACCCAACATGCCTAGTGACACATTGATCTTCTCATGCTCCTTCCTTGATCAGCTCTTCTCGACCTGCAAAATTGGTCTTTTAATTCCACTTTACAGGTCAGCAACTACATACGTCAATACCACCAGGTCCGCCTTGGCTCTAGAAGCACAAGTAGACCTGTATATTTTTTCTTCATCTACCCCACCCCCAAAGAAAACTCTAGTTTCATGATCCCAATATAGAGTAGGGCTCACCCCGCCTGAATATTAAAAAAGGATGCTTGCACTAACCAGTGAATGGGATTTCTTGTCTATCAACCACTATTATTTCCAAGTCATTCCACTTTGGCAAAATATTTGCTCTTTCCAA